>VDFB02275414.1:0-28458 GCA_007258455.2 Sequoia sempervirens
TTTTGGAGTTAAAAGGTTTAATAAATTAATAAAGTGATTTTAAAAAAGAGTTTCCGGAAAATTCCTAAAAAGCTTATAAAAGGGGAATTGAGAGCTCATTTCCGGGATGAAGTTTATTATCTCTTTTGTTTGAAAACCCTTGTTGTTTTGGAGATTGGACTTGATTCATCTCAGCCTTCCTGAGGACGAAAACCCTCTTGGAGAAGATTGGCTTCGGTGGCGAAAAATCTACCTTGGCTAATGTTTGTTGGAGATATCGATCAGGTATTTCCCAGTGCATTCAAAGATTCTGTTTTCTAATTTGTGAGTCTCTTTCAGGGACAAATTTGCAGGTGATTGGAAATATTATAAAATATCTTGTTTGGAAAACTTGCTTGGAAGAGTTTGATGGTATTGGTGGTTTCAGCATATTCTTATTTGGAGCTTACACAACAGAAAAGAATGTCTTGAAATGGGACACCATTTGTGATTGGGACAATCCTCTTGTGATAGGCGTGGGGGTTATGCATTGCTGGGTGAAGAGTTTAGAAACTGGCATGGAGGTTTATTGCTGTGCGTAGGGGCTTATTTATGCCAAACAGAGAGAAAAGAGTTAAATACATGGGTGATTGGGAGGTTTCTTGCTGGTTGCTTCATCATATACAAGGACGTGAGGAATAATGGTAGGTTGTGAGGTTTATATGTTTCAAAAGGTGGCCCTATAGTTGTTTTGTGGGTTGCTGGAGACCGAAATAGAAGAATATTAAATCCTGGAATTGCCAGGCGCTGGAACAAGATTTGCTGGGTGTGACTGTTTGTTACTAGTTTGAGGCGTTGGGTTCTTCATGCTGGCCGACCTTCCTTTTCTATTGCTGGAGCAAGTTTGTGTATTGTTCAAGCTGAAAAAAGATCGTCATACATTTGAATTGTTTATGATCTAAACTACCATTTATTGAGGTCAGATTTGTATTCCTCTATATCTGTATTCTGCTCTGTAAATTGCAGCAGTCCTCATATTATATTTAAATATCTTTATTTGTGAAAGGGTATATAATGTTTGATGTATGCTAATGAGATAATGTATGAGTTCAAATTAAGTTTCATGTGACATTGTGATCTCAAATCCATCAACAAATTTACACATATATCTTTCACGAAAACTCTACAAAAAAAAAGCAGATTGGGGTGGGACACTACATAAAAGGACAAAAATGAGACACTTTGTGATGGTTTTGCCATCTAAAAGTTCCTTTAGGTGCACTTTCAGGCTGGCTTGGTCATCCAAAAGTTCTTACTGGTGTAGTTTATAGTTGGCTTTGCCATGACAAAACTGTTAAGTGCAGTAAAATTGAAATTCAAGTGTTGGGCATAATCTCATGCTCAAGGTTTTAGTGCTCACTAGAAAACCTGTTCAGTTCTTAGAACAATTCTATTTTTAGTAGGTTTGTCTTTTGAGGAGTGGTGAGAGGTTTTCAAAAAAAATCTTTTTTGGAGGAAGTCATTAGTTTCATACCCATGGATAGGATTTTAACAATTTTCACGAGCTCAAGCTTGTGTTTGCCATATTTCAGAGACTCTAGAAGATTTGTCAAAGTTAGCAAGTCAAATCCATTTTAGATTTTTCAAAAATGACTTTAAGTGACAAAAGTTTCTATTTTCCCAAAGGAGATAGACTTGAGCTTATTATTAGGATTCTATTTGATTAATTTTTTTAGAATTAGATTGCTTTAAAGGAGTTTTAATTCCCTTTTTCTCATCCTATGGTTCCTAGATTAGAATACTCATTTTCATGTTCATGTTGATGTGCTTGATATTGCAATTCAAGTGGCACTTGTGCAACTAGAAAAAGGTCAGGTTAATTATCTGATTTATTTTACTAGTTGAAAGTTGAAAATGTAAATTGTAGTCATACACAACTATTGAGTGCAAGGCATTGGAAAATGTTCTATGCATTCCAAAAATTTCATTAATATTTATCGGCCATGCCCTTTTTGTTTTATAGTAACCTCCGGGTGCTCCAATATTTGGTAAATAAGCTATTGCTGCATTGAAGGATTTGTTGGTGGCTGATTTTGTTCCAAGAATTTGAGTTTAGTATTGTGGTGCACCTTGGGAAATATCATATAGGGCCAAATCATCTTTCTTGGATTATTGTAGGGGAGTAGGGTATTGGCCCTATTGAGGATTCATTATTAGATGGATACTTATTCAAGGTTGAAATTGTTCCTGAAGGTCTTGAAGACATTTCGGCAATTTTTTTGGTTTGGTTGCATGCCACAATCATATATGGTGGTGGCCCAAAAGAAACAATTGGTTGTTTGTGTGAAACGTTATCAATTGATCAATGACCATTGACCAGTATAAGAAAGGTATTGAAGAGGTGTTTCATTGTTTTGTTCTTGAAATAGAAAGATCCAATGTAATACATGAGCATTGTGAAGGCTAGGCAAATGGGCACTACCAAGGACAAGCTGTTGTGTAGAAGGTGTTATAGGACAATCTTTGGTGGCCTACACCACACAAGAATGTGTAGAGGTTTGCTTGCATATGTGGCATTTGCCAATGTGTTGGTAAACCCAACCAATGAGATGGATGCCATTGATTCTCGTATTGCTACAAGAGCCCTTTAAGAAATGGTTCATTGGCTTTGTGGGTCCAACGAGTCCAATTGTGTGTAGGAGTTGTGCTTGTTATATCATTACTATTGTAAATTATTTGACTTGATGGGTAACGAATGCACATACAAAATATCATACTGTAGAGACAACTATGTGCTTGATCTTTAAAAATATTATTACTTGGTTTGGGTGCCCAATTAGTTTGACAAGCAACTAAGGTACTCATTTAATTATGTAGGTTGTTCATTTTGTGTTGAAAGAATTCATGATTCACTGCTACAAGAGATCTTTATATTGTCCACAAGTGAATGATATAGTGTAAGGTTTCAATAAGATTTGGAAAATATTCTATGGAAGATGTAATATAAATTTCCATGATTGGGATGACTGCATTTCATTAGTTCTTTAGGCTTATAGGGCCACCACCAAGCAATTGAAAGGATACACTCCATTTCAGTTAGTATATGGTAAGGAAGCCATGGTTTTTGTGGAATTTGTTATCCCTAGCTTGTGCATTGTGTAGGTTGCCAAGTTGGACAGTGAAGACTCGTTGCATGCAAGATTATTTGAATAGGACCATTTGGATGAGAAAAGAATGTTGGTGCATTGGAGAACAATTTTTAGAAACATTGCTAGATGGCTTGGCCTAATTGTAATGTGAAGCATGAAGCACAAGGTCTTTTGGGTTGGTGAATTAATCATGGTTTATGATTCATAGTTCAAGAAGCACCTGGGAAAGCTCGAGGTGCATCGGATGAGAGCTTTTGTGATTCACGCCATCCCGGGTTTGGCACATCCCAATTGAATATGCTTGATTGGATGTCCAACCTAGGCAATGTTAGCCACATCTCACTTCTCAATCTTCCATTTCTAACATGCTTCATTGTTGACTCCTTTATTCTAGGCCTCACCTCATATATTGTCACTCAACTCATTGCTCATGTCATATGAGTTTGGGAATTAGATGGTCATGCCATCCATTAAAAACATCTAGCCAAAGTATTTATTTGTTGAAACCTTTTTCTTTGTGTATCTTTTTCACCTTCTTTTTATCTCATTAAATACCTACCTAGTTTCATTAGATCTCACTTTTCACAATTTTCACATTAAGTTTCAGTTCAAAGATTTTTAACATTTTTCATATTATCATTTAGATCATTTCATTTACAAACACATATAATTGCTCACACTTGCCAACAGAGAATCAAATTACCACATATCCACATATCAAGACCAAAATACGCACAAGGCTAGAAAAACAATCATCTCATATATATATGTACACACATACAAAATGATATGTAATATACATCACATGCCTTGACAATCCAAATTAGGGTGGGGGCCAACATTATATTTGAATGAAACCTCTCTAGCCTCCCTAAGGGATTGAGTAAGACATCTCTTCTCATAATGCAATGCTTATGACTCCCCTTATATTGCATCTAGCTTTGCCTCTAACAACAAAACATCTGCAATGACAACACATTCTCTCTCTATGCTAGATTCAATATTTGCCAAATGTGAGTGCTGCTATATGACCAAGGCTTGCTATGACTATCACCTATCACCTCAATGTATCATCTCTAGCTGATATGACTAATGAAGGTCTTGGGTTGTCTCTCTATTGCCCAAGAGCTCTTGTCATTGCTCCTATTGACTTGAAGGATCCACATGTCTTCTAATTGATGGTGCCACTACATTTGGCATCATATTAGTTGCATGCTATGGCAACCTGCCATCCATATCACACGATGTGTGGTCTATATCAAAACTTGTACAAAAAGCTATGACATTAGTCATATCTCATGCATTTATATGTTTGCATCATTATTCTACTTGGCATCAATTTCTCCTACATTGTGTAGAATTACAAACTACATGCTTCCATACCTAGGTCACCATTATACTAATTGGAGACAACCTTGTTGTGTCTCCCTCAATGGACCACATTTTCCCTACTAACGCATTGGGTCATTATGCTTGACTCTCATCTGGCCTTTTCTAAAAAACAAAATTGAGGAGTGAGGTCTTGCTAATCATGTGTGATGCACTGAATCTTAGGTCAAAATATTTGTACTTTGGAGGCTCATAGGTCCTAAGTACCCTTCTCTTGGCTTTTGTAGTCTCCAGTCCTATCCCCATTATTGGGATCTTGCCTCTCTTACCCTAGGCTATGTTGTGGTAGTCTCCTCTACCACATGCTCCTCATGGATAGGCCTTTGTAATTGCTAGTCTCACCCTCATCATTGGGATCTTGCCTCTCCTACCCTAAGATCTATTGTGGTACTCTACCACACTCTCCTCATGGATAGGGATTTGTTGAATTATGGTAGCTTCGGTCAGATATAGAAATGATGATCATATGTGTGTGTATATATATGTCAGTATGTATTGACATATGTATACACACATATATATATTTTAACTGTATATATTATCATTTATATCGGAATCCACTACATTCCAAGTATACTATCGATCTGCATTTAGAGGTTATTAACTGTAGATTATTAGCATTTCATGTTTCATATAGGATCCTGGTCAAGCATCATTATCGGTGATCATTTCCAGATTGGATATAATTTATTTGTGCAAAATAAAATCAGATCGAACTTAGTAAGCATTTATGTTTATTAAGTAACTAACTCCGATTTAAGGATTAGGTGTTTAGTTAGTCGAATTGGCACAATCCAAGAGACACGTCCCATGAGTAGACATGCTTCTACTTCGTGGAGACATGTCCGCTTATAGAACGTGTCTCCCATTTGATACTTAATGCAGATCCGATCTACATTTGAAGATATCGAAATCAATAAATGTTCTGCTCTTGTAGATCGAATACCATTAAGGAAAAATTCAGACTTGTGAATTCATGATCAGTATTTTTTAATATTGATTTGGCATCAACTTCATATTTATCAAGTTCAACATTCTGGTTATAATCTGAAAGAAATTTAATCATTTTTAACAGGCTTCCTACCAAAACTACCACCTCATGAGGCATTCCCTCACCTAGCACAAGACCTACTCTTTGCCTTTTTTCTCTCTTCCCTCAATGTTGTTGAACCCTTTAATGGCTGAAAACTAGTACTTGCAACCATAACCCTAATCCATTCTACCTTTGTAGCTCTCACATGTTTCATTCCTTCCCCTGTAATTGGGCTAGTCTATTGAGTATTGACATTGTGGGATTTGGTAAACCAAATTGGGATGGGAACTGCTGATATGAATGTGGATATACCCACTAGGGAAATGCTTTATAAGCTCTATAAGATCACACACTTTCCCAAGAGAAGGCCAAGAGGGCTATGCATCTAGTGTCCTTGTGATTGGGGTCTATATTGTCTTCCCTCTACATCAAGTCTAATCTTAGACAACATAAAAACAAAATAGTGTGTGAGGAAGTCCTCTCGTCAAATTAGTAAGGAAAGCTCCCTAATTTAATCAATTTCTAAAATCTAAAACAAGTAAACTAGATTGCAGATTTTCCACATTGTACAAGTAATTTCTAGAGGTTTTCCATGTAAATGAAATGCTTGAAAGAAACAATCTAGACCTATCTTTTCAACTTGGAGGTAGGAGCACAAGATTGAAAGTACTTTATCTCACCACAAGGTTTTCTGTTTTTGTAGCTAAACTATAACATGAATTTAAACACTTTATTTCCAATGATTAAAGTAGAGATCAATGCATACACATCAACAATTGGATTGATCTAAACAAGAAATGCAATACTTATAAATTATAATAGTAGTTGACGAAAATAAGACTGAAAACAAGAAACAACTTTGAAGTATAAAAGCTACTCTGCAACGTAGAAGATCAGCATTACACAATTAAATAGGGTCCTTTATTGCTTGAGTTACCAAACTTGCACAATTACAACAAAAATTCTAACTTGAATGAAAATTTCAGTAGCATAAGCTTAACACAAACTCTCATTACATTCAATGTGCTCAAGGCAGTTATTTATAAGCTCTCTAAGTGAAGCTTCTAAGGAATAATAATAATAAAATATTGCTTTAAAACATAGCTCTAAAGCAATTCTAATCCTATCCTTTTGATAAAGAGGCAACACATGCTTAAAATAACTTGCAAAAGGCTTCCTTTTCCTTTCGCCTTCTTTCCCTAATTTGGGCATTCACTTTCATCGAATGGCTAAGATGCTGTTTTATGGTTTCAAAACCTACTTTTCTCTTTGATTAAGTTGCCACTGTCAGCTCAATAGTGATCAATTAATTTTATCCTTGAAATACTTCAATTTTGGTGTAGATATAATGATTAAGCAACTTAATCATTTTGTTGCACTTTTTAGCCATCATTACCAGCATTGTAGTCATTTTAACTTGGCATTGACAACTTGTAAGTGTGATTTTAGACTTTGCTAAGTGGTCGCACTTTTCTACCATTGCTGCCACCTTTGAGCATCATTTTTAAGTGGCATTGCCACATAAATTTGGTGACTTAATTTTTCATTCACTTTTTACCTATTGCTCTTTTTAGCCATCATGACCTGCCTTGTTGCACATTTTAGGCATCATAACCATCTTTCAAAGGTGCAATATAACTATTCTTTAAAGTCTTTGATGCCTACATGCGTATTTTAACCACCATGGCCACTTGAATCACCACTTTTAATTGGCATTTCCATCTTAAAAGGGTGATTTTCACTTAAACTCAAACCTTTTATCAACTTCTTCACATTTCTACCACCCTTGCTAGTATGGTCATGCCTCTTACCTAGTTAAACCACTCTACAATTTAAAAAATGAAAGTTTCTCTTTCCTTTTGCTCATGTTGTACTTTTCTTCCACTGTTGCCACCTTCCAAGCATATCCACTCAAAATGTGTGAAAAAACTTAACAGTTGGACTCTTTCTTGCCAATTGCACATTTATTGCATCATTGCCATTTAGTGTGTAACTTTTCCTAGGTGCAATTGAAATATATGACATAATCCATTGAACTTTATGATTTCTCTCATGGCATGGTACATTAGGATTCTTTTCCACTTTAGATTTAGTGATTACATGAAATATGCCCCTTAGTTTTTTCCCTTGGATTTTCGAGTACAAACCAGCACAACACTAAAGATTAGCGTTAGATCCCAAAAGATATCGAACTAGAAAGTAACCACCAAGTAAGTTCACCAAGATCCTATTGAAGGCGAGGTGATAGCTTATGGTGATGGGATCGTTAGTAGTAATTAGAACTGAAATACAAAGCTGGAAATGAAATGTAGGCGGTGATACGACCATGAGCAATCCACGCTACCACTTGTTCAGTGGGGGGGAAGATAATTACAATGAAATACAATTCATCTGCTATTAGCAAGCATCTACATAGCAGTGGGGATTCTCCACTTAAATAGTGGGTGAGAAATGAAAGATACAAATGTTTATTCCTCCACATTGGCAGTAAACCATCTAGGGGTTACAATGTTTGAATTAAAACACAAAGTAAATGCATAAATGAAAATGAATGGAACAATACTACTGTTTATAGCCTTACAATGCCAATTATCTGCAAATTACAAGTGCTATTACAATATTATCAAAGTAAAATGAAGGAAGATGATCTCTCACACTTATAATCTTCTCAATCACTGAAATACAAGCCAAAATCTGAACTAACATCAATCTGATATATGAACCCAACTAACTGAATATTAGATCAGCAACTAAACCTTCATTAAATTGTTCATCTCTTCACCCCAAATGTTCCAATCTCCTCTAAATTGAATGCACATGAAACTAGCGGTCATAGATGCTCAAGAAATAATGCATAACATGGAATAACTAAGTCTGATATGAATCATCAGCAAATCAAAGTGCAGACCAGCAAACAACACAATCACCAATATGCTTATTCCTCCCACAAGACACCACCAAAGCACCCCAAAACTGTATTCAACACTTTCTAAATGCAAGGCACCCAATAAACATAAGTTATTCAATGCAAAACTACCTCCAAAGAAAGCATGAGTTCCAATGCTGAGCTAGGGTGAAAGGTACGGCCTTGAAAGAGGGCGATCTCCTAGATTAAATCAAACACTCCATAATAAAATCTGATATTGCAGCAAGAGGGGATCCTACAACATTAAGATGGAAAGGTAAAATACCCACAATGAAATTAAAATCGCTCAAAGAGCTGTAATTGAAATTCTACTTCAGCTATGACTGAACCAACAACTCAAAACTGGAAATTATTACCAAGATTCTCCAACGTTGAAGCTCAATATGCACTTCTGAATGAAGCACACTCCCAATTGACCATCTAGAGAACCATAGTTTTAGGCCCGAAGAATGGTGTAAAAGCTAAGCTCCCCCTTAGCCGGATTTTGAAATCAATCCAACAGCATTTCGATAAGATAAACAATAGATGCCAAATGTTGGAGCAAGAGCCTTCTTAAATAGAACTTGAGGTGACTTTACGAATTCCTTCTTTTCCCTCCAAAAGGGACGCCCGAAACAATATTTGAAATATTTTAATTTTAAAACACCTTAATTCCTTCATCCTAGGCGCCCAAGTCTCAAGGAGAATTATTTAACTTTGGAAATATTAAAAATACCCCATAATGAGGCGTCCACCCTCAATGTCACCTTTAAAACAACATTAAGTCATTAATACTAGGCCAAAGGGGGCCAATATGGAAATAAATCATTTTACCAAAATGATCCTTAAATGCTAAAAGCCAACTATGCTCCAAACTTCACTGCCCAAATTGGAAACTAAACTGACCGGAAATGCTACTGCCCAAGATGACACTGCCATAAATAGAACTTACTAAAAATAGTAAATTCTGAAAAGTTGCCCAATGCCTTTGTATGTCAGATCACTGCGAAGCTCTCTGAAAACCCAGAACGAATCCGCAATCCAAGTCTCGAAACTCCAACGTACAGGCTAAAAATATAAAATTCCGGGAAAGGTTGTCAGATGGAGATGCATGTTACATCATTTTGAAGCTCTCCCAAAACCCAAAAAACTCCACCAGACATGCATCAGAAACTCTTACATGCAAACCTTAAAAAATGGTTCAAAACCCCTATAAAATAGGAAACCCTAATTTTACTTTTGACGAGCCTACGGGCTTTCGGAAATAGGCTATTAGTCACAAAAGAGCGTATGGCTAAAAATGGGGACATTACAGTCCACCCTTCCCAAAATTGCTTGACCTCAAGCAATTCCAATACTACCCCAATATCACCATGCTGAACCAAATTGAAACTGAATATGATTCCAGGGTCCCAAATCAACCTAGGAGATCGATAGCACCAACTGCTGAAAGCACTGCTCTGCTAGATGCCAACACAAGAGAGCTCCTGATTACAACTAGTAAATAGAGCAATCAAATACTACACCATCTTTGTCTACTCCTCAGGTAGCTGCTCTCCAAAAAGACTAAACTGGAACACCATGGGAGTAAACTCTAGAAAGCCAACATTGACTTACTCATCTTCAACTGTTGAATTGCAAACTCAAGTGATTCCAGGATTCCAAATCATCCTCAGGAACACTGTTCCACTAATTCGCTACGCTACTTTGATTAAACATTTGCATACCAAAGGTGAAGCAACATATCTTGGTCCACAAAAGACAATGCACCAAACATGCCAGCAAACCAATGCCAATCAAAGAAAAATGCTCCACACTCCATCTCTATCTATAAGGATGTACCATGCCTTCCTTGAAGCAAATTGGTATTACTGAAAAAACTCCAAGAATTCTTCACATAATTTACTTCAAGAGTCTCAATTCGACAAATCAAATCAGCTAATAACTCGCTGCCCCAAACAGTAATGTATGAGATAATGTCAAGAAATCCACTGTCTATCATTTAAGAACAACCCATACCTGAATTTTGACCATACTGAATCATTCCCTTGCACATTTGAAGTAGAAATTCAGTCCAAATAGGAGACAAAGAGACCTGAAAATGAATTAACCAGCTACTAATCAAGTCTGAAATAATCATCTTGGGATTTGATTTTCGAAAAATCAGCATCCAAGAAGGTGAGCAACAGCTGCAACATAAGAAATTTTCATCAAAATTGTCATAATTGCTCATGAACAAGGCTGGTGGCACCTTCATAAAAAATCCCAATGCCACCACAAACCAACTTTTGATCATATTTCCTTCCTAGAACATTGTTTTATGATCAGAAATAAAGAACCAATGATAGAAAAAGAAGGTAGTGTTGTACCCCAAAATTAAAATTTTTGTTACACTTAGACATTTTGAAGAAATGAGTAAAAGTCTTGTCAAATCAGTCAAAAAGGTCAAAATTTGGGTGTGCGTGTCTTGCATGGAGGGTTGAAACACAAATTTCTCAATTTCTGACGATCTGGGTCTGCTAAGAGCAGCTTAACCTACAAAACCTAGATCTCAGTTTTTCATCCCTAAATTTTAGGAAAACTGCTATTTTTAGAAATTTTCTCGAAATAGTAAAGTTTTCTGGGTTTTTCTGGGTTTCTTTCGAAACGGATACCGCAAAATTTCTAAAAATAGAAAGTTGGTCCGACAAGGTCCGAACTGATTTTGATTGGCTCAAAATGTGTCCGTATCAGGCTGGTGCAGTCAGAATCTTAAAATAATCAGTTTTGCCCTACTGGGTCTATTCAACTTTTTCAGAAGCATATCTGGAGTTCGAGGTCATCAATGGAGGTCATCCGACTGCCAGGCGTTAATTTCAGCATTCAAATTTCCGGCAGAAGGTGAAACAGCGAACATGCACGAAGAACGAGAAAGAAAATTGGAAAATCATGAAAATTTTCTAAGTCTGGTGAATTTGGGCGCCCCAGTTGAAGGAAGGCGCCCACCTTTTTAGGGCACCAGATGAAGGAATTAGGGTTTGAATCTCAAATGGAAGTTGCTCAGTTTTCAGTTAGCTTCGCGATGGATATCCCCGTCAGAGCATCCGACAATCCAGTCTCCAGCAAATTTAAGTCAAAGTGGAAGGTATAAAATGAAGATCTGAAACTTGAAGATGAATAAATTGAAAATTTTTCTAAGTCTGGTGAAAGTGGGCGCCCCCCTTGAAGAAAGGCGCCCAACTTTTCAAGGGTGCAAACAGATGAATTTGCAGTCAAAGCTATAACGGGAGGTCTTCTGAATTCAACTGGCTTTCCAGCGAGACACTCGGCACGTCAATCGGAGTTCGCAGTCACCAGATACGAAGAGTTAAAAGTAGGGTCCGACAAAGGCTGAGAACCAAAGTTCAGAAGCAAACACAGAAAATCAAAAAATAAAACTAACACTGGTGAAAGTGGGCGCCCCCCTTGAAGAAAGGCGCCCAAACTTTTGGAAGCCTCAAAGATACTTTTTGGCAGAAGTGTCTCCAAAAGACCCCTCTTCATTCTCCGTCAGCTTCGCGATGAGCACAAACATTCAGCATTCCGACGTCCGAAGCTCAAGATTTAACAAGATCATCCGTGGAAGAGAAGTTAATGAAGGACTTGGAAATCAGAAAAAATGGCTAACACTGAAGAAGTTGGGCGCCCCTAGAAGGAAAAGCCTCCCGTGAATTCGGAGGTCGAAATCAAGTTTTTAGCCGGAGGTGCCTCCAGAACGTCTTTTTCAGAATCAGTCAGGCTTCGCTGTGAATCACCCAGCTCGTCTGTCGGGTTGATCTGTCAACGGGAAATCAGAGGCGAAGTGGCATGTTAAAATGGAGGAAAGTTGAAAAAAGTTGAAATTTTGACTAAGTCTGGTGAAGTTGAGCGCCCCTCTTGAAGAAAGGCGCCCAAATCTTCATGCCTTAGAAATTTTTGAAGATTTTCAAAATTTCAAATTTGTGAGAAGAGGAAGATGGCGTCCAAATCCAAGAAGCTAAGTTTTAGGGTTTTGAAATAAAAGCAGAAAAGAAAGCAAAACCTAAATCAGACCCTAAGTCTATTTAACACCTCTTTTCAATGTATTTTTCATTATTTTTGCAGGTAGCATCCAGAGGAGAAAGTTGGAGCAGCAAGTTTGAGAAATTTTTGTGATTAAAGAATTCATAGTTGCTGGTTTTACATCAGATTTTTCAGACCAGCAAGCATAAACCCTTGCTTTTTCAAGCTTTTTGTTCCAGAAGATCAAGTTTTTCAAGCAGAAGGCCAAGGCTTTCAATTTTTCAGTCATCTGGGTCTTTTTGCCTCCACCTTCTGAAGAATTTTTCAAGAAACTTCATCAAGTTGCAGCAAGTGCTTTTATCTTGCATGTCAGTGAAAACCTCAGAGCATTCATATTTCAACCATCTGGGTCCTTTCCAATCAGTCTTCTGAAGAAAACCCATATCGCAGCTTTTTTCGAAAACCTAGGGTTGGCTGCTTTTTCGATCAAGCGTCAGGGTTTTGCAAATCCAATCAACTGGGTCCATTTCTAATGATATTCTGAACAAAACCCAGATGCCAGCTTTTTTCAGGAAAAATTGAAGAAATTAGGGTTTGCTGCTTTTTCAGTCAAAATTTAAGATTTTCGAAAACGGACGATCTGGGTTATCTTGCATTGATATTCTGAACAAAACCCATATCTCAGAAAAATTCTCAAAAAATTCGTCCGTTGAAGCATAAAAATCAGCATTCTAAAAATAGAAATTGCACAAGACTTGTCTGAACCAAGGCGAGTTTACAGTTGTTCTTCAAGTTTTCTGAAATGGAGTACACTCCTAATGTTTTCAAGTCCGAATCAGCTCTCTTTCATAATTACATCAAAACAGCTGAGACAGACTTGCATCATGTTAAGCCGGTGTTCGATCTATATCCCTTGGAGAGAGCAGGCAACATTTCAATCAAGAACCTGGGTCATTCTGGACTCCTCGCAGCAGCGTCTATTCCTATATCAGTTCAGAGCCTTGAGTTCGTAATCGCTTGCATTAAGCATTACAACCCGGCTACTAGGGAGATCCAGTCAGCGGATGGCAGGTTGATTTGCAGTCTAAAGCCTGACATGGTCGAAAGGTGTTTTTCCATTCCCCCATGGCCTGAAAGTGTAACTCTTTCGAGGGATGAATGTGAAAAGATGTGGAACATGCATAAGGACAAATACAGCAAGAAGATTGCACAGAGATGGATGAAAGAAAAACATAAGACATTGCCCAAGAATGTCGGGCGAGGAGAGTTCAAGGACGAGGTTGCCATCATCATCACTTTGCTCAACAGGGTCACTGGTTCAGAGATGCCACCAAGTTCCAACCTTGGATGTTTTATGCCATACCTCACATTATGAAAAAGACTGAGTTTTATGATTGGCCTACTTTGATAAGTGACTGCCTACATCAGCAAATAACAGAATATTTTCAGTTTCATGTATTCCACATGGTGTCATATCTAGTCTATTTGGTGGCCTATCAAGGTCAATTCAGAGGATTGAACACCGAGGGGTCATTGAGCGTTCAACACATATATAATTATTATCCTCAGCTGGAATTCACAAAGTCGTTGCACCACTACAAAAGGGTGAACGAGGCATTCTTGATGTACACGGTGCGTGACTTAGACAATGAATTGCACGTCCGCATCTCTTCAGTTGCCAGGGCAGCAATGGCAGAATGGGCAGATTGGTTTATACAGTTTCCTACCTTTACCTATCTCAGGGTTTATGGTTATTCAGGTGCCCCGCTCATGTTGCCAAGGTATCCGTCAGACGAGGTCATCTTCATGGAATTCTTGAGGCAAGCTCACGGTGTTCATATAGTCTTGAGAAATAGAAAGAAACCCTCTCTTCACTTTCCATTAGGGTTGGGTATTTATACATGCAGGACTGCTACAGATGCCAAGACAATTGGAGAAGAGCTAGATAAATTTGGTCTGAAATCCTACAGTGAGAGGCGGTCATTTGACCCTCTCATGGTGTCTACGCTGGCCGGTTGGAGAAGAACTACAATCACATACCCGCACTTGAAGATTTTTGGGCTAACTGTGCAGATGAGTTTGAAGTGCGAAGGCGTAGTTACAGCAAGTTGACTCTCCATCAGATGAAAGACTGTTTGAATGAAGACATTGAAGGACTCTCCGATGATGATGAAGATGTGCTTCTACCAATGTACACTCAGAAAAGAATCGAGGATCAGCCTCTTCCACAAGTTAATTGGGCAAACAAGGAATCTCTTTCAGTTGAAGACAGAACAAAACAAGTTGTGGAGTATAGTAAGGTTTTCCTAGTGCTTAAAAGGAAGAACTCTATTCCAGTAGCAGAGCCGCCAAGGATAATTCCCTCTTCTTCCACAGCACAGTCAAAAGGAAAGGGTAAAAGTCAGTCTCAAGATGGCATCAAAGGCAGTAGATCGAATAAAAATGTAAGAAGAAGGATGGATTTCTCAGGCATAGTCATACAGGAACAGCCTACAGTTGATTCAGAAGTTCCTCTTGACGAGCCCATACCTCAGAATGAAGCACCTTCAACACATGTTCCTGTACCTTTGACGGGTTCGTCACCAATTCACATTGATCTTGATATCGAAGATGATGAAGAGATTGCAGCAGTACCTCCTGAGGAAGTTAGTAAAGATACTACGGTGTCTTGGCTTGAGAACTCCTTAGGAAGGGTTAGGAGAAGGCCTTCATATCAAGTGAGTGTTGATGATCTCGATAACATTTATCAGGAACCTCCTAAGAAGAAGGCAAAGAAGCAAGTTCATTTTGATAGGAATCCTGATAACGAGATTGTCATAGAGACTGCGGTGCCCCCAGAAGATAAGAATAGGGATGAGGTAAACATGGATGATTTTGTCATGGTCAAGGCTAATCTCGGTAGAAATACCAGACATGCAGATTTGAGTCTCTTCAAAGTTGTATCTGAAAACCTTCATGAAAGAGTGCTAAAAGACGGAGAAGACAAGGCAGCCCTCAAGGCTGAAAATCAGCAGCTTAAGCTTTTCATTTCTAACCTTGCTCGTGGTTCTTCACAAGCAACTCAGTTGCTGCCCCAGGTCTTAGAGACACCAGCTGATCATCATCAGTTAAGACAGCTGGTCATATGTGGGAAAGAGACTCAGGAGTGGATCGAGAGCTTCATCAGAGGAAAGGAGAAGGAGATGTTCCAGTTGAGAGAAAACGCTCACGAACTTCGTCAAGGCATCCAAGGATTTGAACAAACACTGGCTGAAGTAAAACCTAGGCATGAGATTATCATTGCTGATTTAGACACAGCCTACGGTTCAGCGGTTTCAAAGGAGCACAAAAGGCAAATCCTTGCTTGGAGAGAGCGTCATGTTTTCAAAATTAAAACTTATGAGAGAATATCTGAAGAATTCATCACCTACAGACAAAGGGTGGTTGAAGCTCTCCTTTTCATCAGCGAATTTGTCATAGAGATCCCCTCTCAGTACAGTCTTGAGGATGGTTCTTACGTCGGGCTTGAGGAGGTGCAAAATCAGTTCCAGAATGTTGTTCATAGTTGCAGCCCAGTTGGTGGAAGGATAGGTCATGTTTCAATGATGTCAGCAAAGTTCAATAAAGCGGCCAATGAGATTGAAGATTTCCAGAGATCTATTGCAGATGCCGAAGATATTCTTGAAAAGCGGTGTTTTGCTGTTGATGGCATAGATGCACCAAATCGGGACACAATCTCAGACTTCCTAGCGGATGTGATCGAGCTTTAAAGCAGCTTTCTTCTAGAAGCTTTCTTTCCCGCTTTCTTTCTATTCTTGGAATAATCCTTATCCATTCTTTGAGGATAGAAAGAAGATAAGTTGTAATAGTTGGCAGTTCCCGCTTTTTCTGCTTTTTAGGGTTTCTTCTTTCTAGATTTAGTAATAAAGCTTGCTTGCTGAGCAAGCCCTAGATTGTGAAAGCAAGGAGATTTTAGGGTTCCCTACTCCTCTGCTTCTCTATAAATAAGAGCCTTTGCTCATTTATTTTCTTTTAACCGTGCTAGTGAGAAGAAAAAACGCTGAGTCTATTGTGCCTTCTATTTGTTGCTCAAGTATTGTTCATTTGTATTGTGATAAGCAAATTGTTGAGCCTCTTTAGCCAACAAGGAGTTAGTAAGATTGCTGTTTTCTATTGTGTTAAGAATAAGTTTGCAAGCCTCCTTAGCTGCAATTTCTTGTTCAAGGCATATTAGAAGGGAGTTTTTGTTTCAGAGATTTGAGTAATGAAATCATGAGCCTCTTTTGCCTTGGTCTAAAATCTCAGATTTCCGTTATCTATGTTATGCTTTTATGATCTTTATTTCAGCTTACAGTGAAGTGTGTAGTTGTTTGTTGGGAGAGAGATTGTTAAAGTATTTTGTCAGAAAATCTGCCTTGTTAATTTCTAACTTCTCTTGCTCTGCTATTACTTGAGAGGTTAGGAACGTCTTTAGTTTAAGTTAGTCGTAGTTGAACTTCTTATCAGAAAATCTCAGCTACGGCGTTTGTGTTTAAAAAACCTTGTGCTCTAAGCTGATCCAAAAAGATAGGCAACTTAGTTTTAGTTTACTTTCTTTCAAACACCATCAGCAAGAGGGAGCTTCCCCTCCTAATTTGAAGAGTAGTTTATCTGTGCATAGCTGTCCGTTTTCAAATCCGCATTCCAGAGGTGCGAATTTAAACGCCAACAGGTAGCAGCAATCGCAGAACTGAAATTTTGGCACTTATCTCTCCAACCAACCTTCTTATTATGCATACTAATCTTCATAAAAATATACTTGGAATCCCAAAGACTAATTTTCAATTGGAGACATTTCCCAACACAAGAGCAAATAATCACAACTACATTCTGAATATAATGTCCCATTTAGAATTTTCAATATTACCTTCTTGCCAAGTAATGCCAGGATCCCAAACCAACAACAATGAAGAACCACTTCTTAGACGGAGAACTGCTCTCACATGAATCCTCTGATTTGCTCATTCCATCTGAATTGACGCTTCTTGAAACTCCAAGAAGTATTCAACCAACCTATGTTCGTTGAAAAAATTGAATCCAGAATCTTGTGTCATGATTTGCCGGAAGATTCCATGAATCCTTCATCAAATACAATTCTGAAATCAATTACTCTGAGAGAAGATGGTGACGTACTAAATCTGACAAGAACCTCACAAGCATCCTGATCAAATAATAAATAAAATCGTCATCAATACGCCAATCAACTCTTTGTTGTTGATCAAAAAGAATGTCTTCATTTCTTTGTGATCCATGAATTTCCATTCCTTGTTGAATGGACGTGCTAGAAGCAACAGAAGATTCATCTTTATGTAACTCATGTACCACCTCTCCACTGCCAGAGGACCAATTGAAATTTCCTCCTTCAGTAATTTCTGAAGAAATTCCCTCATCATTTTCAAAAAGAGGATTTTCATAAATCCTACTAGCACCTTCTTCATACAAGAGATTGTCAAAAGCCTGAAAGACTTGTTGATAAGAATTTGAATACTCTTGTCTCTTAGGATAGCGTTCCAAGTCAAATGTTTCTTGTATGAGATCAAGCTCATCAAGAATTTTCTGAATCTCTTCTGCTCTTCCTTTGTTTTCTTGCTCCCATGAACATTGAACTGCAAAAATCTGATTCTCTGCTTCAATAAAAGCCTCATGCACTTTCTGCAACTTGGTTCTAGTAAGCTGGTTCCACTCCAATGCCTTGTTAACAATTTTGGCCACTTTGTCTGTCACAAATGATGTGCAAAAGACTTGATTTAATTTCTTCCAAGGCAAATTTAATGGACTTCATATTAGCAATGGAAATGCAACATACATCTTCTCTTCTTGGTACATCATAAATGAAAATTTCAACATGTCGATGCATTTCATCAAGTTTTGATAGAACTTGAATTCCATTTTCAGCAGTTTGTGAACTTGAATTGCAATCTTCATATGCTAGCTGAGATGATGTAGTACAACTTTGATGGATAAAGATTTCAAAAATTGTTTGAGCTGTACTCTTCAACTTGTCACGCATGTGATGGACACTCTTCATCATCCCGTCCATAGTGTCTTCCAATTCCTTAGTTCTCTGCCTTAGCTTGACTTCAGGCAAAGAGAAATCTGCCTAATAACTACTAGAAGCTTCTCCTTCAATGTTGTCCTCAACACATGATTCAAGGGAGTTGGTCAAATCAGCTTTTAAGTGGAAAGAGACTTCTACTTCCTCTTTCTCTTTCTCCTCTTTAGCTCGTTTTTCAAACCAACATTCTCTAGAATTGTGAAGAAGCAACTCACTGGTTGAACAAGTATCTTCTTCTAACCGAACTTCTCCTTCATTTGGATCTGCACTTATGGTCTCTTCATGCAACTCCATGTCAACTCTTGTTTCCAAAAGTTCTTCCTTTGAATCTTCAACTTGAGACTCTTTAACACAAGTTGGCTCACTGTTCTCCTCTGTAGAAAACATGAGTACCTCACTAGTCTTCAAAGCTTCCACTGTCACATTACATTCTTCTACAAAATGCTTGGATGAGTGCAAATCCGTAGATACCCTCTGAACATTTGCTATGAATTCAAAGGGGTTCCAACTTTCATTCTCCTCTTCAGCATCAAAAAACTCCTCTTTGTTCTCAACAATCTTCATCAAAAGAGGTTTCAACTTTTCTTCACATTGACTGAAAATTTCATTGATTAACATATCAATAGTGGGAGAAATCTACTCTTCACATTCATAAGCATCTTTGAAAAGGGATTGGACACTTTTTGAAAGATTATCAGCTTCTTTGATGGTAAGAATTAGAATATTCATGACAGCTGCAAACACCCCCTCTTCTTGCTCACTCCAAGTTGAGGTGAAGAGATAATTGAACAAATGGTAAATCTGATTTTCCATCTCCAAATCTGTCAATAGGATGCCGGCTCTAACTTCTGAAAATGTCTTTAAAATAGCAGCCCTTCTTGAAAACAAATGACTTTCAGTTTCATCCAAATCTTGAAAGCTCTCCACTATCATATTTAAAATAATCTTCATGGTTTCTTCATCATAGGGCAACTGGGGTACCTCAATTCTTATCGCTTCCATGAAGCAAGAATAAATCAGCAGCTTGGTTTCTTCATCAGGATGCCTCAGCCAATAAGGCTGATTCAAAAAGGACACTGTAGGTGCTAATGCCAATTGCATTATCTCAGAAGGTGATTGCTTCACTTGTCTCAAACATTGTTCCAATAAATGAAGAATGTTCTCTTCATCTTCCCTCGATTGAAATTCCTTTTCAAGTCTTTTTCTTGCCATATAAAGTGTCTATGCCAGATCCATCTCTTCATCATTAGCCATGCCTAACTGCCAACTTCTGGATACCACAAGGAGTTGAACTAGAATTTGTTTCGACTTTGGGTGTAATATTGGAGATCACTGTCACTTATCTGCCTAAACATGAAGCACTAATCCACAGGATGGCAGGTTCTTCTACGCTGATACCATTGAAATATGCCCCTTAGTATTTTCCCTTGGATTTTTGAGCACAAACTAGCACAACACTGAAGATTAGCGTTAGATCCCAAAATATATCCAATTAGAGAGTAATCTTCACCAAGTAAGTTCACCAAGATCCTATTGAAGGCGAGGTGATAGCTTATGGTGATGGGATTGTTAACAGTAATCAAAACTGAAATACAAAGCTGGAAATGAAATGTGGGCGGTGATCCGACCATGAGCAATCCACGCTACCACTTGTTCAGTGGGGGGGAAGATAATTACAATGAAATACAATTCATCTATTATTAGCAGACATCCACATAGCAGTGGGGATTCTCCACTTAAACAGTGGGTGAAAAATGAGAGATACAAATGTTTATTCCTCCACACTGGCGGTAAACCATCCAGGGGTTACAATGTTTGAATTAAAACATAAAGTAAATGCAAAAATGAAAATGACTGGAACAATACTATTGTTTACAGCTTTACAATGCCAGATATCTCCAAATTACAAGTGTTATTACAATATTATCAAAGTAAAATGAAGGAAGATGATCTCTCACACTTATAATCTTCTCAATCACTGAAATACAAGCCAAAATCTGAACTAACGTCAATATGATATATGAACCCAGCAAATTGAATATTAGATCAGCAACTAAACCTTCATTAAATTGTTCATATCTTCACCCAAAATGTTCCTATCTCCTCCAAATTGAATGCACATGAAACTAGCAGTCATAGATGCTCAAGAAAGAATGCATAACATGGAATAACTAAGTCTGATATGAATCATCAGCAAATCAAAGTGCAGACCAGCAAACAACACAATCACCAATATGCTTATTCCTCCCACAAGACACCACCAAAGCACCCCAAAATTGTATTCAACACTTTCTAAATGCAAGGCACCCAATAAACATTAGTTATTCAATGCAAAACTACCTCCAAAGAAAGCATGAGTTCCAATGCTGAGCTAGGGTGAAAGGTACGACCTTGAAAGAGGGCAACCTCCTAGATTGAATCATACACTCCATAATAAAATCTGATATTGCAGCAAGAGGGGCGCCTACATCATTAAGATGGAAAGGTAAAATACCCACAATGAAATTAAAATCGCTCAAAGAGCTGTAATTGAAATTCTACTTCAGCCATGACTGAACCAACAACTCAAAACTGGAAATTATTACCAAGATTCTCCAATGTTGAAGCTCAATATGCACTTCTGAATGAAGCACACTCCCAATTGACCATCTAGGGAAACCATAGTTTCAGGTCCGAAGAATGGTGTAAAAGCTAAGGTCCCCCTTAGCCGGGTTCTAAAATCAATCCAACAACATTTTGATAAGATAAACAATAGATGCCAAATGCTGGAGCAAGAGCCTTCTTAAATAGAACTTGAGGTGACTTTACGAATTCCTTCTTTTCCCTCCAAAAGGGATGCCCAAAACAATATTTGAAACATTTTAATTTTAAAACACCTTAATTTCTCCATCGTAGGCGTCCAAGTCTCAAGGAGAATAATTTAACTTTGGAAATATTAAAAATACCCCATAATGAGGCGTCCACCCTCAAGAGTCACCTTTAAAACAACATTAAGTCATTAATACTAGGCCAAGGGGGCCAATATGGAAATAAAACATTAATGACTTAGAATAAATCATTTTACCAAAATGATCCTTATAATGCTAAAAGCCAACTATGCTCCAAATTGCACTACCCAAATTGGAAACTGAACTGACTGCAAATGCTACTCCCCAAGATGACACTGCCAGAAATAAAACTTACTAAAAATAGTAAATTTTGAAAAGTTTCCCAATGTGTTTGCATGTCATATCATTGCGAAGCTCTTTGAAAACCTAGAAAGAATCCGCAATCTAAATCTCAAAACTCGAGCGTACAGGCTAAAAATAGCAAATTCCGAGAAAGTTTGTTTGGTGGAGATGCATGTTATATCATTCCAAAGCACTCCCAAAACCCAAAAAACTCTACTAGACATGCATCAGAAACTCTTATAGGCAAACCTTCAAAAATGCTTCAAAACCCCTATAAAATAGAAAACCCTAATTTTACCTCTAACGAGCCTACGGGCTTCCGGAAATAAGCTATTAGTCATAGAAGAGCGTATGGCTAAAAATGGGGACATTACATTACACTCATGTTTGCTTGGAGGTGTTTCTATGCCATTGCTTTTGTGCTTCACTTTCTACTTATACATCTCAATTGGACAAAGTGCTGGAAGAATTTCATTTGATACTCACTTGTAGCCTTTTAAAGCTTTGTGGGGACAAGTGTTCACTTGTAGCAGAGGTCACAAGCGTTCAAACTATTGTAGAAGTCACACCTAGTAGTAGTAAGAGTGATAGGCTTCACTCTAGAGTATTCTTTGCTTTCAATTACCAAGAAACACATATAGCAGCTTGATAGTATTGTTGTAGCAATGCTATAGGCATGGCCCAAGGATTTACTGAATCTTGTGGCTGTTTACTCTTTCATCTGATAAAATTAATACTTGAATTAATAACATAAATATTAATGCATACTAGACAGAGGAATAAATGTATATCTTTATTATCTTTATTTGCACATAAAGTTATTATAGAAGTAGACCAGAGATAGCTAGCCAAGGATCAGATTGCTTTCGCTAACTATGCAAAGGTTATTTAAAAAACTTGATGGTTGCCACGAGAACAAAACCATTTATTAACCGACTCCTATAACTATCTGAAAATTGACAAACAACTTATATAAAGCTGGATACAACCATATTAATAAAATATAATAAGGGCATTCTTCCATTTATACAAGCTGTCTTCCAAACAACAAAGAAAACAAGTAACATAAAATAACATTAGGTAAGACTTTCCAAACTTGTGATGATGTTATAGACAAAGGAGAACTTGGCTGCTGATGCATCCTAGTAGTAAGCATAATAGCCTCATCATAACCTGATCTATCCACAACCAGTGAATGTTCCACAATGAAAGATGAATGAAGATTTGTAATGCTTGTTTTAGGTGGGAGTAGAAAGGAAAACTGATGGAGAAAACCTAGAAGTACACAAGGAGTATAAGTAGAACCAACATATCTAGAACATGTGCTAGTGTAAGGAGAATGCTTTTGCCAATGGCCATACAATTTAATGAACTAGGGTTAAGGACGAAAGAAATAAGGAACCCCATTTGATGGTATATTGGAGTTTGAAAATGCTTTACCCAATTGATTTGAACTTAGATGGTATTTCATGCACTATAGAAATCTTTTTATTAGAAGAACTTTGCTCAATATCCCCATATTCCATGAATGTACTTTCTCCCAATTCACCAGCCTATAGAAATGATTCCTTATTTCTATGAAATTTAAAGTTTGAGGAATGACCAATTGCATAAGGATGGACAAATGGATGGACAAACAATTACCATACAACATATTATGGAACAATCCATATGATTGTAGCATCAATAAACCATTCATATTGTATGCATAAATGGGGTTGCTAGTGTATTGTAGGTTGGACAAAAATGATCATATGAGTGGAGGGAAATGTGCTGCTAGGAATATGATAGAAGCAACATGAAGTTGCCCAATTAAATGGTTAGGCTGTACAATAGGAATAGTATAATGTCTATATGAAACACAAACCAAGAACAATGACAGCGGTTAGGTTTTATAGCCTGTATGATCATTCTATAAAGTACAATGAGATTTTAGACAAAGACATAGTAGGAAAGTTTGGTGTATGGGTGTGATCATAGTGGCAATGACAAAACCATTGACGAGGATTGGGACCGCAGTCGCTGCAAGTCAGATTGGGGCGTCTGTTATGGACTAAAGGCAAATGTTTAGTCTGTGCCAAATGATAGTGATTGCAAGGATGTATTTTTGGTGGATCAAAGATACAGATTGTATGATGATGGTGGACCACAAATACATATATATAGAAATAGTCATATAGGTGATAAATTCTGCTTCCATGGTAAAATTTTTTCGAAGCTCACAAGGCAATTTTTTTTAAAGGTTATATATATAAAGTTTCATTTGTATCTTTGATTGATTATTTTCTTCCTCTTTCTATTCCATACAATTTTTTTCTACATTTATTTTGTAAAATTCACTATTTTTTCTTCTTCATTATTCTTTGGTATTTTCCAATTTTTCCTTAGTCTGCTCTAACCTCACATCATTGTGTCAGAATATGCAACATGCATAGGGTCCTTACAACATTCGTTAGGACAAGTATTTGTAGGCTCCAAATCAAATAATTTTTTATTATTACTTTGAGGCATACCTTTATTAATTTGGGAATTTTTTAGTGAAGTGGAGTGCCTTTGTTGGAACATCAAAGTTGACCATATACAAAACTTTCAACTTTTGCAAACCTTGTATTACATCAGATGCACATGAATAATCCAAATTTTCAAAATCATTCCTCAATTGTTGTTCTTTGTTGATCTATGTAGCTTCAATAAAATTGCATCGGCCATGAAGGGAATTTGTTTCCTCTTTTGAACACAAATGCAATTCCAGAATCCCATTGCCATTAAGCTTCATTTGGTTCTTGCTTTTTTGTCGATTCTTTTTTAGAGTCTAAATTAGATGAATTTGAGGAATTTGAGGAAACTTCTTCCTCACTTATTGCTTGGTTCTTCAAATCGATTGTATACTTCCAACCCTTGTTTTCAATTGAGAGTGTGTTCTTTCTTCAGTTGTTGTCTGCTTTTGTTGTTAGTAGCCAACCCATCTGCCAAACAATGTGGGCTGCGCTAAAGAGAGCATCACAAGCTTACTAAAAAAAGATTTGTTCAATGATTAGCTTTTTTATCCATGAGACTCCAAGTAATCTGATTGTTTATTGATGGCACTAAATCTACTTTGAAAGTTAGTACTAGAGCAGTTAGCTTACCCAAATTTCTCCCGCGTCTTCCAAAGTATCGCGCTTGATCTCACCAACACCAGGCTAGTAGATCTTTTCATGATCCCTGTACTACTGTTGGTTTTGCCATGTTAATTTATTAGTAAATATAGGATTGATGAGTTGTCTCTACCAATGAGGCTCCACATAGTCTTCATTTTCTTTCTCCCAAATTTTAAATGAATGAGAGAGCTGCATATCCTCCTTATTTTGTCCCATATAGGCTTTAATTGGTATGGTGGGTTTCAGTACTGGTTCTGCAATTTAGTTTTTAGATCAGATGAATATTTGGCGATCGCATTGCATTTGCATTATGAGTATGTGATGCATAGTTTAACACGTCATATTTCTCAGCTCTGTTTTATTAAAAGTCATTTCTTTTATGTGTTGTAAGTATGAGAAGAACCCTCCTTGTTTGGGTCCGTAATGACCAATACTTTGTTATGCCTTTATACATCAATCATGTTGATATTGACCTTTTGCTTTGGACATCTTGAGTCTTTATGGTCTCTAGGTCCACACCATTTGCATTCTAACCTTGTGCTTTGGTTTCTACAATAGACTTTGCAAAATGCGCCCATTCATTGTATTGTCAACATTGTATATTTGGACGACCTTTAGAGTTGTCTTGTATTTGACTCGGACCTCCCTTCTTTGATTTCAGAAGTCACCTAGACATGCATTATTATTTTGCGGCT
The DNA here is from genome assembly GCA_007258455.2 of Sequoia sempervirens. Classification (NCBI taxonomy): domain Eukaryota; kingdom Viridiplantae; phylum Streptophyta; class Pinopsida; order Cupressales; family Cupressaceae; genus Sequoia; species Sequoia sempervirens. The sequence continues at coordinate 25,512 of VDFB02275414.1, forward strand.
TCGATGGAGTGCTAGGTGGAGTGGACTACTCACACTGTGTGAAGAGCACTTGAGTGCGCCTACTCAAATTGTATTGATTGAATGAACCATAAACTAACAAATATCACAAAACATGTTTCTAAAAAATACTTTTTAATGTGACATACAAATTTTAAGTTCCTTGGTTTCTTTACTCATTTCCCTTTCTACCTTTAATTCCTTCATCATCCACATGATATCCCTTCTCAAGGCTTGTATGGTTCCAAATTCATTGTCATTGCTATCATCCAAATTTTCATCTTCCTTTGTTTTTCTTTTACCACGTGAGGACATTTTGTCTTCACCTCTATGTTCATTGCTCAATTGTAGGCTTTTGCATAGGATGAGGCTAGTACTACCTTCATCGTTTTTCTTAATGAAGGAATAACACCTTCAGTAAACCATCTTTTCTTGAGATTGTTGGCCAATTCCTTTTCTAATTTTATTAGGAGTTCCTTGAGCCTATGATTATAAGCTCTTACGTTTTCATGCTTACCTTGTATAGTATTGTAAATTTTTGCTATATTTCATTCTCATGTCAAAGCAATTTGAACTCTTTTGAAGGCCTTCTTTAATCGCTTCCATGTGTTTTTGGAGGCTGGCTCAATCTTTGTTTACCAGTCAATGGCTACACCTTGTAAGGTGGTTGAAAAAGACCATAGCCAATATGTCATCTTGGTCATTCGTTGCCTAGATTGTTGCATAGGTCTTACAATGCCTCATTGGATCCTCTAACCCATTGTGATTTGGGCAATTTTTGCCTCTCAATGCCATGGCTTGATGGTGGTCACCATATTTTTATTTTGATGCAACCCTAACACTTGGAATCTGCTTGCTAGATAGACTTGACTCAAATGTTGTGGTGCTTCTCTCGCACTCTTAGCCACATGAGAATCTTCAACTCGTTTTGTTTTAGTGTTTCACACTCATATTGCCTTTAGGTTCTCTTTTATACACCCTTGGCCCAAGAGTTTTTAGCTTGGTTCTTTCAATCATTAATTCTTCTTCAATGAATAACTCTTAATTTAGTTTAAGGTTACTTTCATATGCTTCTGTTAATGAATCTTTAGCTTGTATCTCCCATTCTTCCTCGCCTAATGGTGGTTATAGTAGTTTTAATGCTTGGTCCAAAAGATCGGCCCATGCTTTGTTAGGTGTGGTGAGTTCCTTGCTATCTCCTCCCGCTTTGCCCTTGTATGCTTCTTTGTTGTGGAAATGATTTTGTTTTCTTGACTATTGCTTTGACTTCGATTCACACTTCGACTATGGTTGGGGTTTCTTCGATTTCTTCCTATTGTCTCCTCCGTTCTCTTTGTTTTACAATACTTAAGGATCATCTAGTCTCTTGATCTTGATCACGTTGTGGTCTCTTCTTGCCTTTATTAAGGTATAAAGGCATGAATATTTTAAATCAAACCCAACTTCTTTTAAGGCAACAATGCCAAATGTTTTATCTTCTCTTTGATAATATTAGTACTTGAATTAATAATAAAGATAACAATGCCTACCAGACAAAGAAGTTAAAGTATATTTTTATTGACACATAACGTTATTACAAAATTAGACTAAAGAGTTAGCCAAGGATCAGGCTGCTTTCCTTGACTTTGCAAATGTTATTTGAAAAAAGTGACAGTTATCACAAGAACACAATCATCTATCAGCTGACTCCTATAACTACATGAAAGCCAATAAACAATTTATACATATTTAGATACTATTATTGTCACTTGGATTTGCACCCTTTGTTGAACCTACTATTCGATAATCGAGTGATACAATGGGAATGATCTCAAGGTGTGGGACCCTGCAGATGAGATCAAACCTCCAAAGAAGGTTGGTTCCTTTTCTATATCTAGTTGCATGTGTTGATCCAACCCGACACAGATTAAACCTATGAACTAATCCTATTCTACTTATTTGCCAAGGAAAAGGGAGAGAAGAATGCAAAAAAGGAAAATCCTTTTAGAACTAATAGTTCATTGCACAACTTCCATTAGCACTATTAAGAGGTAAAGCTGTAAAGAGAATATAGCAGCCAAAGGGGTGCTATTCTACAATTAACTTGAAATAGATTGACAGTAACTAAACCCACAATATGCAGCTCAAACTCACAAATGCACAATACAACAATCATGGAGAAGGCAAAATATCAGTCTTTATTGATTCCAAGGCTTATACATTATACAATTTAGACTTCTAAGAATAGGAAAATATTACAAAGAAGTCTATTCTGTTTGTATCTTTCAAAAAAATGTGAACTGCTTTTTGAAATGACAATGAATTTGTATACATCATTATAGAGGTCGCCCAACACAGGAAACGTGTTGACTTGCATGAAGACCCTAGTAAATAGCACTCATTTGTAACTATAAGGGTGGCCATGTTTGCTTGCATCACCTTTACATGGCCACACTAAATAGCACTCATTTGCAACTGTAGGGGTGGCCATGTTTGATTGCATTACCTTTACATGGCCACACACTTGAAGCCATGCCCCTTACAATAGCAACCACATTCTTTGGTACACCATTCATGTCTTAGAGTGACCCAAAGGTGCCAGGAGGCATTTGAGAGTCCTCATCTGTTGAATCACATTCATTTCAAGGCCATTAATGGCATCCTAGATTGTGCAAGAAGGTAGGTAGGGCTGTTCGAATGTCAAAGTTTTGAAACCTTATGTGCCAAAGGGGGAAGAGGGGAAAAACTGCTCCGAAGGTTTGACAAGCATGATGGTATGAGATACTCTGAAATCCTAAAAATTGAACTTGGAGGGAAAGGCATGCTAGGGATGACAAGTCCAAAAGGGATGAAGAAGTTTGAAAGTCTGAAAGATAATGGGCTTTTGGGGAATTGAGGAAGGAAGGAACGATAGGAAGGAATAGAAAACCCGAAAGCCCGAATGGCCGACAAGTAACACTTAATCAATGTT
>VDFB02275415.1:0-39388 GCA_007258455.2 Sequoia sempervirens
TAGAGATGTATAGTGAGGTTGTAAAGCCTAAAATAATTAGTTTGAGACCTTTTTTCTTATCTTGAGCTAGTGAAGTTGAGCTTTGATTTGAGCTCCACACATGTAGTGTGAGAATTTGTAATCTATTTTTGGTGGTAGCTATAAGCCACTAAAAGCTAAGAAGCCAAATCAAAGGGTCACACTTCCAAAGTGATGGTGGCTTTGAAAATCTCTTAGGTGACAATCTCATATGATTGAAGCTAGAAATGGGCCAATTGATGCCCATAAATGTAGAGGAACCAAGAAGTATGAGAAAAATGGCATCATCCCCCAAGCTATCCATGTTGTCTCATACATAGGACATGGCTCCAGATTATAAATATGTTGAATATGAGTTGATGTGACCTTATGATTAAGAAAAAATATGTTTAGAAATAAGTAGAGTCTTCATGGATTTGGATTTGGAGAATTGCCACTCAATATAAAACCATGCTGGAAAGTGATTTGAAAGGATAACATCCTATAGTTAAGGCTCCACAAGTAGAGAGTGACAACTAGTAAAGGAAAAAATATTGAACTAACATTATGGCTCAATCAAGATGCTTGAGTACTCTATTAGACCTTACTCTAAGATTAATTTGTGCCCTAGGTTATATGATATTAGTATCAATTAAGATTGGGATCAACAAGTCTCAATTTTACTACACACAAAGAACCAAGTCTCACTTTCGCTAGTTATCCATTGCATAGTTAAAGCCCCACATTCATCATAGGCTATTTCAATCATATTAAAATTCCTAGCACATAACCCAAGTGGTGGTAGGCATTGAACTAATGGGGTCTCTCAATAGCATCATTCAAAAGATAACCATTAATAGCTCCAAAGGAATGATTATTAATGTTAAAAAGAGTTTGTTATGCTTGATTGATGGGGTTGTATCCTTTGTCAACTAAATATTGATGTCACATGGGAAAGAGAAAGGTGACAACACCCCTCATTAACCTGCTTCATGGTTACTATAAAAAAATAGCTAGAAGTCAAACGATATAACAAACTAGAGAAAACAAAAAAAGTAAAAATCATAATGTCTTGTAAATAGAGAATGACATCTAGACCTAGAAATTAAAGTTGAGAATCTTGAATGAAATAATTCTACATGAGGCTATTAGACCTCAAACATTCTAGGAGATACAATTCATAAATGGATGTCAAGTCATCTCCTCATTAGTTAGCTCATCAAGATCAGAATAACTATTTTGTAGAAGAGTTTTAATTGAATCAAAACTTCTAGTTGTTTTGAAATTGAGCTAAATCAATTGTCATTTCTCTATCACATATTCTCTCTCTTCTAAATGCCTTGACAGGCTACAAGACCTATGTTTCCTAGCTAGAGGTGGGAAGGTATATTAGGCAACATTGGCTTGTGGCCAATATAAAAATAATATTTCTATTGGGGTTCTCACAAATTTTTCCTCACCTAAAGTCTCCCAAGGAGAGGAGATATCATGTTTTCTTAAATCTAGATGTTTCAAGTAGATATTGAAGAAGGCTTAGAGAAGGAACATTATTACTAATGTTTATGGCTTTTCAACTAACAACTATAATCCACCCTTCCTCTTTTTGTAGGAGGTTGTGAGCTAGGGGTAGATTGTATGGAAGTTTTAGGGTGAGGAGAAGCCAAAGGTTAGTCTCAAATCTTATGTTTGGAAGATTGACAATGATAACAAGTATTCAACAATTTTAGGTAAAAAACACATTGTGTGCATATCTCATTTGTCCAATTTGGATATTTATGGTCTACTTTAAATATTTGGAGAGTTCTACCTCAACACAAAATTGTCACTAAGGATGAGTTGAATAGAACCTTTTAGGTTCAACACAAACCACAAAGCTTAAATAAGAAGTTATTTGGCTCAACTAATTCTAGCATGGCAAGGGCAATTTAGGAAACTCAACCCAAATAGGGACTTAGAGAGTTTTTTTTGTCATAGATGGTAAAGCCCAAAATCCATGGTTCGAAAACCAATAAAGAAGGACAAAGAAATGATGGGTCATGACTGAGAATAGCCTTAGCATGGTTGTCTTCAACAAAACAAGAAAGAAAGAAACTTTAAGTAAGGTTTTGCGTGACTTCAAGATAATCTCATGTGGGACCCAAGCCTTGTTGACCTAATGTTTGAGCATGCTTTCATGGGGGACCCTTCCCCTAATACCCTATCAAGGTAAAATTTTCTAACCATGAGCATCCATTATCAAATTCAAGAATGGGAAGAAAAGCCCCTAAGGGTGTTTTACGAGACATACTTCATGAAACACCGTAAGAACAAACTTTTGGAGTCGCTTGAATAGAAATATGATTGTTAATCGTTCTTTTAGCTCCAATAGCAAAAACTATAAATTTGTTAAAAAAAAGAAAAAAAAAACATTTGAAAAGTACTATAAATATCTATGTATCTTAAACAATTTTGTAATAAGAAAATTAGAAAATAGATTCCCGCTTCAAAAAATAATATAACACAGAAACTAAGAAAAGCTCAAAACAACACGAAGAGAAAACTCTCTTTCTCATTTTCGTCTTTTTTCTTTCCCTAATAGGACCTTTTTTTAACATTTATTGGACACTTTTCCATAAAAAAAGTTAAGAGAAGTGCATGACAGCAAAACTGTTTTAGAATGTGGACCAAATACCTATCTTTGTTTTTATTCTTTCAGTCCTCACATGGATCCATAATACTTTTCTTGCGTTTTGTAGTAGCAGGTGAACCCTCTACCACTCATGCTTATTTTTTAAGGGTGGCGTTGAAATTCTTCTGAAGGCATATCTTTCTGTGCTTCAAGTTTGAAGGCAGATTTCCCTCCAGGGGAAGGCGGGAGAGATTCTTTACGTTATCCAATAATATCACTCTGTCGCGGCGGTACGGCATTAATTATTCCAATTAACTGCTCCCATCTTCAGAATATTATATTGCATTATATACCTGTTCGTTTCCAATACCCATCTCCAGAGACTCCTTGACAGTGTTTTTGAAATACAACGAAGACTTTATTTTGGGAGGTTTTTGTTTTTCAAACTCTATCACCACCTCTTAAGTTAGCAATGGCTGTTCCATTTTTTGCCATGGCTGCCACTATATTTCTTTCTTTATTTCTCTTGTACGAATACAGACTGTACCCACATAAGAATAACACATTGGAAGAATGTAGAGATTGCCAAAATGGGCACTCAAGAAGAAGTCTGTTACGATTAGAGCCCAAACCAAGCGGCAATACTCTTCTCCCACTACAATATTCTAAAGCAGTTTGGAATAAAAGCAAAATGGGGGCAAAGAGCGCCACTAGTAAAGTTAAAGAAGAAGGATTATTATCAACCAAGTGTGATATATTCTCAGGAAGTTGGGTTAAGGACGAAAGCTATCCACTTTATGGCTCACAGCAGTCATGCCCATACTTGAGCCCTCAATACAATTGCAAAAGCAATGGAAGACCTGATTCAGACTATCTCAAATGGAGATGGCAACCTCAAGATTGTACCATACCCAGGTAAGTGAGATAAAACTGTGCACTGCTTTTTCCTTGTTATATGTTTTATATTCTGAGATGTTTGTTTGGTGCATGACAATGACAGATTCAACTCTTATAAGTTTTGTATGCTGAGTTGTTTGTTTGGTGCATGACAATGACAGATTCAATGCAAACGAGATGCTAGAGATTTTGAGGGGAAAGAGGCTCATGTTTGTAGGAGACTCTCTAACTCGCAACCAATGGGAGTCTATGGTGTGCATGTTACAAGCAGTGATCCCAGACTCAAAAATTTGCTTCGCTTGGATACCCTCTTGCAACTTTTAAGGCCCTGGTGAGCAAAATTACAGATATGTTTTTGTTTATGATATAACTGACCAGTTTTTAGATTATACTGAAGCAATGGGTTCTTGTCTATTTTTAGATTGAGATTTTTTCATTGGAGGAAGATTTTTTTTGGTTTGATCTTTGTATTGATAGAATTTTTTTCCATCACCAAAGTTTCATTGTTATTTTTTCTGCAATGTCAAAAATGGGTATCAGCTGAAACCAATCTTTTCAATTCCTTTTCAAATCCATTATATCATCCCACAGTGGAACCATCCGTCCTCTGTAGTTGCTACAATAGGGTAATGTGTGTATCTTATGGTCTCTCATTTTTATTAAATATACTAGAGATCAACAGTGCTTCCCCTTTTTGATGATAGATAAAAATATGTATTATGAATTTTTTTACAGTTTTGATTAAGAAAAGTTAGTTTTAAAGGGATTATAAATCTTGTACGTTATATAAAACAGTTCAAAGTCTATACAATTACCTAATATTGACTAAGTTTTGAAGGATTATAAATTTTGTATATCATATAGAACAGTTCAAAGTCTATACAATTATCTAATATTGAGTAGACATTAAGATTCATTTTGGTTTGAACGTTATGCTTTGAGCTTTGATTTGGTTAGGAATTCATCTGAAATTACACTAATAGGTGGACCCCATCTGTTAACGTGATTTCAACAAGTCAAAGTTTAGAATATGTTGTTTAAAATTCAAGTTATTCTAAACCATTTTGATAAGAATTTGTTTTTGGATTTCAATGCATTTGGGTTTGTCCATTGAATTTATACTTGACTTCACCGTTCAGAATCCTAAATTCAGTCAAGATTTGTTCTTGTATCTGGGCTTATCCATTTGGGCACTAAATTTAATTATTTCCTTCTGTACAGAATTATAATGCCAGTGTTGAGTTCTTTTGGGCTCCATTTTTGGTTGATCTGGACAACACATATGTTGGTAATCAGTTAAAGAGAGTTCTTCGAATCGATTCCATTGAAAACAATGCAAATTATTGGAGAGACGCCGACATCCTTGTGTTCAATTCAGCACACTGGTGGGCACACACAGGCACTTTGAGATCGTAAGTAGATATTTTTTTCTTTTGGGTTTCCTTCTGCTTGCTGTATATACAGTCCCAAAGCCCAACAGTCCCATAAACATCTACAAGCTTAAATCTAATCTCATGTTTCTTTCTGTTAATTAACAGATGGGATTATATACAGTTAGGTGGCAAACTATATCAAGACATGGATCCAATGCTTGCCTATTCAAACGGCTTGGCTACCTGGGCAAACTGGATAGATTTCAACATAACTTCTCTGAAGACACAAGTTTTTTTCACAAGCATATCACCCACTCATACCAGGTAACAAGAAATCCTTTCGATACATGATTTTGGTTATGTTTTGGTGAAAGGGGCTAAGTGGGTTTGATTTCGATGGCACAGGAGATCAAGTGATGGAAGTGGGCAAATGTGCATCAAGCAAACAGAGCCTATTCAGCAGAATGATTTGTATGATTTGAGCCAAGAATTGCCTCAGCAGACGACTGTGGTGGAGGGCATTCTGCCACAAATGACAGTGCCAATTTCATATCTGAACATTACGAGACTGTCAGATTATCGCAAGGATGCGCATCCCTCTGTATATACAGATTCGACGGAAGAGCAGAGAACTCATGCAGATGCATATGCAGATTGTAGCCATTGGTGTGTATCAGGGCTCCCTGATATTTGGAATGAGTTGCTCTATTCCTTGCTACAAAGATTGTAGCTTTACCACCAAGGTTCCATGTCGGGGGCCTGTATTTTTGTAAATTTCTAGTTTTATCAAATAGAGTTATATTATTTTTAAAATAATATAATTTATAATGTAAAATAGAATCAAAGCTTAAACCTGAGACAAAAATACCGGCAATCCTAAATAAAAAATAAATCACTGAAGAACATGTTTTTTAATTATATAGTCTTTTGATTGGATTTCCTTACATTTAATATTATAATTTTATTTTATGAAGTCGAGCACAATTCAATAATGACATTTTATCTAGCGTATGTTGGAATATTACATCATTAGATAGGCATTTAGATTAGTGTAGATTAAATAATTATGAATAAATTGACATGTGAATGTTAATTTATAAATAGTTGTTAGATAATAGTTGGTAAATAAATTAGTAGTTAATTTCTTGGGAGCTATTCCTATAAGTAACATTTGGTAGTTGATACCGCAAATGTAAGGCTTTATAAGCCAAAGTCAAAACAATGTAATGCAAAATCATCGTGATGAATTCAATAATATATAGTTTTACCTTTTAATGTCCAGTGATGGTTTAATCTATGTATGTCTTCATCATTTTAATATGGTATCAGAACAAAAATGATGATGGACTATGAGGATAATGCCATGCCTCTATAGATGGAATGAAGAAGCATTTATTTTGATTGCAGCTATTAAAGCACTCTGATTTTGTGCTTTACAAAGTCGTCCATACTCCATGAATAGCGCTCTGTATACCAATGTAAAGCAGTCTTATTAAAATTGTGATAACTTTTTCAATTCTCAACGAAATTTAAAAACTCAAACTATTCTGGAAAGTTGGTGAAGAGGAGAATAAAACTTAGAAATGGTTTGAAAGCATTCTCAATATTTAATGAGCATTTTTAAGTAGAATATTGACAAGATGTTTGTTAGGCATGAAAGATAAGTGTTTTATTTCATAAATTTTAATTTTTCAAAAGTAAGAAGATCAAGGCTTTAGATAAACAAATTTGTTGCAATTAATTGTTGGATCTAGCATTGGAGGTTTATTGTGTAGGTAAATATTTCCAAAAAAAAAGATTAGTGCTTCAAATCTAATTTATAAGTTGACTATTCTATCACTTGGATTAAGAATAATAGCATAGAGTAGTTGATTTGGAGAGCTTTTAAAATTTGGAAGATCATGTTTCAAGTCTCATATTGTTATTTCTTCTAAATTATTTTAGACATCACATATAAATTTGTTGATAATGAATGTGTCAAGAGCATGTTTAGAGCCAATGGAGGCAACGAAATTTAAGATTTTGATATAAGTTTGAAGGTTATTAGTTTAAATTCCACTAACTGTTTTCCAATTATATATATAGTTTTGAAATAAGGTTTATAATATTTTTGGAACACATTGTATCCAACACTTTGAAATAAATATTTTATCATCTTGCCTTATGATTGTACTCTTGAGGCCATCTCCTGGCAAGAGTTTCAAATTTCTCAAAGACTCACATGTAATATTTGCTAGATAGAGCATAAAGATGACTTTATGGGAGGTTGGAGGTATTGGAGACAGGAGGTATTATATCACCTCAAGTTAGCTTCTCGCTCAAAGATGATACACTACATGAGATGCAACATCGGTTTCATCTTTCATCTTGAGTCCCTTCATAGAGCAATGGGGGGGCATGATATATTTTTTTTTGTTTGCAGATAATTGAGTATGTCTCAATCTACAAATTTGGTGAGTGGTACCTATGGATAATCGAGTTTGTCTCAATCCATAGTATTTCAAGTGTGTACTTGTGGATAATTCAATTAGTCTTGATCCACAAATATAGGTGTGTTACTATGGATAATTGAGTTAGTCTCGATTCATAGTTGGTTGGTGGTTTTGTTACTATGAATAATTGAGTGAGTCTCAATTCACAGATAGAACTGGTATTTTTCTTATGGATAGTAGAGTTTGTCTCGATTCACAAGAAGAGTGGCATATTTTTGGATAATGGAGTATGTCTCAATTCAAAGACCTATTTTATAGGTTTGGAAATCAAGAGATCCGTTAATGTGTTCAGTTCAATGTTTCTTGGGTGAGCAAGGAGGATTGAAGTCTCCAGAAGGGTTGTGACAAACTCTTGCAATGTTCCACCCTTTGTTTGGAGTGATGTAATCAGGGTGGGAATGTTGGAATATTACATTATTAGATAGGCATATAGGTTAGTATATATTAAATAATAATAAATAAATTGGCATATGAATGTTAATTTATAAATAGTTATTTTGTAACATGCCCATTGTTCTACCAAATAATTTTACTTTTCTTTTAACCTCAAGTAAATAAAATTACAATGCCAACACTTAGCAATAAAAAAATTATTTTCATATATAAGAATAATATGCACATTTGAAATAAACATCATTCCAAACTTTCCCATTGCATTACAACAAATTATTTCAACTTTTCAAAGTAATGATTTCATATTACATAATTTTTCGTGATTGCATTTCCTCTTTCACAATATTCCATAGAAATGGATACATAAATACTTGCATAGCTTCAATGAGCTCACTGGCACTAGGTATACGAATGGTCCAGGTGCCCTCCATCAAATCTTGGCCACCTACTGATGAGGAGAAGCATCACTCAAGCCCTTTTCCGCCAACCATGGACTAACTACAGTCTCCTGCACATCTACCAAACTGGTAAAAGGCCCTACCCTTCGATGAAGAGATTGGTTTGGTATCCTCATAATAAAATTAACCTTCCCTAAGCTTGGTGTTGTGTCCTACATACACTAGTAGAATTTGGAAAATAAATGACTAGGTGACTAAAACTTTTAGTCACAACAACTAAAAATGACTAAATTCAACTATTTTTTTACAACTCAGCTATAAATGAATAAATAACTGACTAATTTAGTTGTGGACTAAAAATTTATTTAGTCATACAAATAAAAATTACTAAATAGTTAGTCACGCAAATACAGATAAGACAAAATTTTAAAAAATATTTTAGGAAACATAGGGTGGGAGTGTGTTGCATGCGCTCGATTCATTTTTCATTTAGCCTAAGGTGTTTTGAGTTATAGCAGCAACTCATCTAATTCATAGATAAATATTGTTTGGAGATAAAGATTGTTTGGTTTGATTAATTATTCGTTTGACAACTACACTAGTCTGGGTATTGCATATTAGGCGATAAAGATTGTTTGGAGGGACCTAGAGACTTCTGAAAAGGCAGGAAAGGGCAAGGAATTTAGAGTTTGTTGCAACGAATTTGATGTTGACAAGACCCTCTATAGCAAATTCAGATTTGGGGATGCCCTCTGCAACAAATTCAGAGACCTAATTCGAAACCCTCATTACATTAAACACAAAATCTATAGCTTTTTTATTGGAAACTTATAGTAGTTACAATCTACTGCTCTTAATAATGTTCTTTTACAATCTTGCCACTGTTTTGCTTCATAATGTGTTTGAGCTAAATATAATAAAATTTGGGTGTCAGTGCCAAAATAGAATTTCCTCAAACAATTTTGATACATTTCACTACAAGCACAAACTGCCCTTGTGCAAAGTACACACGTGCTAGATTTACCCATGCACATCAGGCATCTAAACAAAGATGTTTCATGCTACAACTTCTTGTACCTGTGTAAATATTTCCTTTGCAATATCAAATTGACCCCTTTCAGCTAGCATAATGGCTGCCCCATTTGCAACATAAACATTTCTTGGTCTCTATGCATACACTTTACAATATAGTTCTCTAGCCTTCTCAAGATGTTGTGCCTCCACCTTTGGATCCCTCCTCTCATTGTGAAAAGCTGCAAAATAATTCCAATTTCCAAGTGAAATGTCAACATAATAATTCTTTGCATTTGATTCACTTTATGTAGCTTTAATTGTTTCTTTTGCTTTAAGTCAATCATCTATTTTTCAGTTCCATTTTTCCAAGCATAGATAAAGCATTTGATGAGTTTTTATCCACCTTAAGTGCATCCCCAATCAATTCTAGGGATAGTTGGATCTCATTATGATCCTGAGCCATGGCTACAAGACATAGATATACATCCACATAATCATGAAACTTGAACAATATTAGCCTATATTTAAAAGATTTACTTTTTCAGTATCATGTACATGTTCAAACAGCCTAGCAAGATTAAATAGTGTTGTGACTTTACCCGATGGTAACTCAAGTGAAACACCACCTTCTTCTAGTCGATGGAAGAATTTCATATCCTTAAAGAGCACAGGAAAAACTACAGAATTGGCACTGGGGCTTTTATTTATGAAGTCAACCCAAATGCCATTTCCTAATGCCTCCATAAATTTTTTTTGAGCCAACTCTAGTTCATCACGCTCAAAATGAAGAACCCCAATGTTTTTTAACAATTGAATGGGTACTTCTTCTCTACTCTTCTTCAAAAGAGACTTTTTTGTCTTAAGAGAATCTAAGGCTACACTAGGGTCTTGACGATATTAATAACTCACCCATCTTGATAAATGAATGGGCATCATGTGGATCTATGCGAGTTGGCTTTCTTCAAATTTCCAAATCCTTCTCTGCCTACCCTCGATGAGCATATATATGGCCTAAAAATTTTAAGCTCTCACAGTTCTCAGGGTGGACCTCCAAAACCTTTTCAAAATTTGAGAGAGAACTCTTAAGATCTCCCAGCTTCAATTGAACCTGTCCACAAAATCTTATGGCCTCTAGCTTTCCTTGACTGATGCCATGTAGTAGCAACCAATGGTGTCATAATCACCTTTACTATGATAAGATTGTGCAAGATTATAATATGAATGAGATTTCATGAGAGGGTGGTCAGTTGAAACAAGAGCTATCTCAGTCAACTATTCCACAAGAAAATGTTGCCCTATAGTGAAGAAAAAATGGTTTTCTAAATGATTCAATGCCATTGCACAATACGCCCGTATAATTCAAAGGCTCTATGCATCTTTTCCATTCCTTCATGAACACTACCTTTTTCACTATGAGAATCCTACAAGTAAAATGCACAAAATTGACCACAAAGATTTATGTAGAGGTAGAACATTATTTCCTAATGCCTCCATAAAAGTTTGTTGAGCCAACTCTAGTTCATCACGCTCAAAATGAAGAACCCCAATGTTGTTTAACAATTGAATGGGTACTTCTTCTTTGCTCTTCTTCAAAAGAGACTTTGGTGTCTTAAGATAATCTAAGGTTGCACTAGGGTCTTGACGATTTTAATAACTCGCCCATCTTGATAAATACATGGGCATCATGTGGATCTATGGGAGTTTCCTTTCTTAAATTTTCCAAAGCCTTCTTTGCCTGCCCTTGCTATGCATATATATGGCCTACAAATTTTAAGCTCTCACAGTTCTCAGGGTAGACCTCCAGAACCTTTTCAAAATTTGAGAGAGAACTCTTAAGATCTCCCAGCTTCAATTGAACCTGTCCACAAAATCTTGTGGCCTTTGGCTTTCCTTGGTTGATGCCATGTAGTAGCGGCCAGTTGTGTCATAATCACCTTTATTATGATAAGATCGTGCAAGATTATAATATGAATGAGATTTCATGAGAGGGTGGTCAGTTGAAACAAGAGCTATCTCAGTCAACTATTCCATAAGAAAATGTTTCCCTATGAAGAAAAAATGGTTTGCTAAATGATTCGATGTCATTGCACAATACGGGTATAATTCAAAGGCTCTATGCATCTTTTTCATTCCTTTATGAACACTACTTTTTTCATTAACTGTGGGAATCCTACAATTTAAAAGTTCATAGAACTGACCACAAAGATTTTTCCCCATTTCAAATAATAAAATTGCCAAAAAAATGTGTTTAAAACCTACAAAAAAATGCAAATAAAATCACACTGATTTTTGCACCAAAAAAAACCATGAGACCATAGCGTGTTGCTTACTATTATGCTTTGATAATTTTTTCCAAGCATCCATAGTTTTTTTTAAAATCGCCTATTTTAGGATTTTAGCATAGCAGCAAGGTAGTGAACTGTTTGATAAAATGTTTTGGTAGACATGTATGAAAAATGTGGTAGCATAGACAAGGCAATGAACTTTGGAAAAATGCCTCAAAGAAATGTGGTCTCATGGTGATGGAATGCCATGACAAATTCCATGACAAGCGAATTGTTATGGATTGTCATCATTCCATCACAGAGACCTTTTGAGGCATTTTTTCAACCAGTTCAATGCCTTGTCTATGCTATTGCTTACTATTATGCTTTGATAGATTTTTACCAAGCATCCATAGCTTGTTTGAAAGCACTTGTTTTAGGCTTTTAGCCATAGCAACAAGACAATGAATTGTTTGATAAAATGCTTTGGTAGACATGCATGAAAAATGTGGTAGCATAGACAAGGTAGCAAACTTTTGAAAAAATGCCTTAAAGAAATGTGGTCTCATGGAATGCCATGACAAGCAAATGCAATTGGCAGCTGCTCCTAGTTATTAGTTATGCAATATGAATTAATTGCATAACTGCTTAGGTTGAATTTGTAAAAACTATATTGTAATTTAAATTTTGTCATCTATTAGCATCTAGCTATTAGTTATGCAATGTGAAGTAATACTTTGAGTTTGAAAGATGTGCAATGCAATGTAATCAACAATTTGAATATAAACTACAAAAATCTATTTTTTACAATTCACTAGTTAAACTCTCTATTTTATTTTCTCTCTATAACTCTATTGCTATGGAAATGCCTTTAATAAATAGTTTTTGTCTCTTATTCTACATTTTTTACATTTTGTCATCTATCAGCATCTAGTTATTAGTTATGCAATGTGAAGTAATGCTTTGAGTTTGAAAGATGTGCAATGCAATGTAATCAACAATTTGAATATAAACTAAAAAAATCTATTTTTTACAATTCATTAGTTAAACTCTCTATTTTATTTGCTCTTTATAATTATATTGCTATGGAAATGCCTTTCAATTAAAAAATAATATTTTTTTGTCTCTTAATCTACAAATTTTTGTTGCTATGTGTAGAACATTACAAATGGATCAACATCGAAGGTTGACTACAAATCAATACCATGCATTTGATGAGAGAGTAGCTGATGAGAGGGACATGGAAAAATATCCATGTCCATGTAATGACTGTCTTAGTGGAAAGGTGAGAAAAAGAAGTCAGATTTATCGACATATGATAAGATATGGGCATAGCGGTATAAGCCCTTGGAATTATAGTTATTATGAAGATATGATAGAATTGCAAAGTGTGAGAGATGAAGAGGCAACAAACATAGATGAAGTGACACTAAACATAGATGAAGTGGCACTAAACATAGATGAAGAGGCAATAATGTTAAATGAAGGATTTGAAGTTGATAGAATGTTGAATGAGGGTCTAAACAATGATTGGGCCAAATTTATGGAGGATGCTTTAAATCCTATGCATGTT
The DNA here is from genome assembly GCA_007258455.2 of Sequoia sempervirens. Lineage (NCBI taxonomy): Eukaryota > Viridiplantae > Streptophyta > Pinopsida > Cupressales > Cupressaceae > Sequoia > Sequoia sempervirens. The sequence goes on from VDFB02275415.1 coordinate 13,010, forward strand.
AATTACAAGTTAAGTCATTTGACAATAATCCTTCAAATTCTTAACTTGCAAGTGGTATTTGGTTGGAAAAATGAGAGTGTAGATCAGTTATTAGCATTATTAAGTTCGTTGTTACCAGCTGACTCCACATTGCCAAGAAAATGAATTCAATGTAAAAATAAAATCACTAAGCTAGGCTTAGGGTTTGAAACATCCACACATGTGTGAATGGTTGTGTATTATTTTGCAAGAATCTTGCAAGTGAGTGAATGTCTAAAATGTCATGAAGAGAGGTTTAGACAAGGGTTGAAATCAGTTGTGGTTCCTAGAAAGTTTCTTCGCCACTTTCTAGTAATCCCATGATTACTATGAATGTATAGGTGCAAAGACATTGTTGAACTTATGCAATGGCATGCCCAAAATAAGAGCACTGATGGAAAACAATGACATGTGCCTGATTATAAGATGTGGATGGAATTTGATAACAGATGGCCTAATTTTTCTCAAGATCCTCATAATATAAGGTTGGGTTTAGCTCTAGATGGGGCGAACCCATTCTCAAATCAAAGTACTAAATGGTTAACTTGGCCAGTGTTTTTAAAATAAATTATAACTTTCCTCCATGGTTATCAACTAAACCATTTTTTTTAATGCTATCATTGATTATACAAGGAAAGAAAAGTGTGACTTCAGATACAACTGATGCTTATCTAGAGCCATTATATGATGAGCTAATGGAATTATGGAAAGAAATTGAAGCAATTCAATCTTTAAGGGATGGTCATTCAATCAAATTCATTCAAGCTTCCTTATTGTTTACGATTCATGATCTTCCTGTGTATGGCACATTGTTTGGTCTCAGTGTTCATGGATACCATGGATGTCCTACTTGCAACTTTAAGGATTTTGTGAGGCACTCAAGAAGTTTGCATAAGTGTATTTATTGTGGACATTGTGCTTACCTTAAAATGGATCATCCATATCATCATCAAAAAACATGATTCAATGGTCAAGAATAGAATTGTGAAGCACCATTGCTAATAACGGGTGATTACATTGTTGAGAATGGACAAAAAAGAATGTCATTTATTGAAAATGATGAGATTTCTGGTAGTAGATATGACCCATGTAATGAAAGCGGTGTAAAAATGTTGTGCATATTCTATAATTTTCCATACTTTAAGGATATAGCCATTAGGCATACTATTGACTTTATGCATACTGAGAAAAGTATAGCCTATGCTATTATAGAAACTCTTTTTGGTGCTTTTGATACTATTCCATCACATGAAGACTTTCAAAAAATAAAGATTCTTCAAAATATTTGGGTTCAAAAATGTGATGATGAAAAATACATAAAACCTAGTGCTCCTTATGTCTAGACAAAGGAACAATGTGCACAATTCCTACAGTTGATGTCTCAGACTCACTTTCCCATTGGATATGTAAGTAGTAGTATTAGAAGCCAAACTGACATTAATGGCTTAAGAGGCCTCAAGACCTATGACTATCATGTCATAATGGAGAATATTTTACCTATTGTGGTAAATATATTAAGTTTGGAAAACAGACCAAGATTGGAAGTTATAAGGTTGGGCCTATTATTAAAGAGAATGAGTTTACATGTATTAGATCCTTTGAACTTTGATAGTTCGAGGGAGGAGGTTGTTGAAGTCCTTTGTCTATTAGAACGAGAATTTCCACCAGCAATATTTAACATTTCTATGCATCTTTTGATACATCTACAATATGAAATAAAAAATTGTGGCCCAATAAGAACAAGATGGATGTATCCTATAGAATGATTATGAAGGTTTTGAAAAAAAAAAATCGTACTAGGGAAAAACTAGAAGACAACATGTCTAAGGGATATTCAATGCAAGAGGCCATGGGATTTGCACATAATATATGAAGTATTTTAAAAATGTCAATTGACATGTATGGGATGATGACGAAGAAGAGACAATTGTAGGTGAAGTATTAGAAGGAAATGGATGTCGCTTCAAGCTATCACATCAAGAAAGAAGTGTGATACATTCCTATATTCTTCAAAACACATCTTCATTCGATAAGTGGCGCAGGTAAAACAAAATTATACAATAATTTATTTACTCAATTGCATTTACACATTTATATTATTAATCTTACTATTTGTATGTTAATATTCTATGTAGAAAATATGAAGAAGACAATCAACCTTGGATGCGACATCAACCTCAAAATCGCAAATGTCATGTTGATTTGATTGGAGGTGATTCTTTTCCAAAATTTGAAGAATGGATTGCTAATGTAGTCAGTGATGCAAAAGAAGAAGGTCAAGATATAATAACAGAGGAAAGTGAGCTTTCACAATCTCCACATTTATGGGCTATGTGTTTCAGTGGAATGTGGGCCTATGGTAGTCATTTAAGAGTGGAAGAAAAAGACAAAGGAAAGAAAAATTGTGATTGTGTTGTTAGTGTTGAATTTCTTCATGAAACTAAGAAGAAATTTTATGTTGGATTCATCCAATAAATTATTCAAGTGGACTATGGTGAAAATAGTCCTATATTATTAAAATGTAAGTGGATTCGGCCATCCACAGTACAATTTGATGAGTATGGATTTGTACATGCAAATACAAGACAATTTTTATTAGAGATGGATGAGCCATATGTTTCCCCTCTTCAAATTAACCAATTATTTCTAATTGATTATGTAAGAAGCCCAAGATGGTCATATGTCATTCAAACAGAGTCTCATTCAAAACAAAAATTCATGGAAGTTGTTGATATAATGCCTGATGGGCAATATGTTAATTTACAAGAAACATTTTAAGAAGTGGATGAGGACGATGATGGAGTGTTTGAAGAAGACATTTTGATTACCAATGAAGAGATTGGGAGAGAGAATGCATTACATGTCACAGATGAGGATGAGGAAGAAAATCAAGTAGATGTAGACATGAGTGATCAAGATTCTGATCTTATTGGAAATGCAGATGATTATGATGATGTTTTGTCACCTTAAGAGGTTAGATTGTCACCTAAGCTTTGGTTATATGTATGGTGTAATTTATTATTGAATGTAATAAAGATATGTGTATAGGTATGCTTATTCACTGTTGTTTTACTGATATATTTTTGAATGTAATCATCATTATTCTGCTAGTACATTGTATACAAAACTTGAGATGTTCACTGCTGATTTGAAGTGCATTTAAAGTTAGGTTCAATCATTCTTCTTAGTTTTCTTACTTTGGTTGAAAATTTGAAATTAATTTTGTTTAGTTAGAATATAATTTCTTGTATGTCCTATATGTTTTCTCGATGCAAACATATGTGATTTAATAATACATATAGATATCTTAACATTAGGTGAACTAAGCCTCCTCATTACAAAAAAATAAATGATCTCTTAGGTCCGACTAACACTGAAAACTAAAACTGAGAGACTGCAAAATTAGAAAAAATTTCAATCTTTTCAATAAAATGATATCTAAAATACTGCATTCATAATAAAATCCAATACCGCACTACCGCAACAGTTAATAGAGGTATACGCGGGATGGCGGGACATATAGGTCAATGTACAAATTCTTACCACAATACCGCGGAAACCAAATATGAATAGTGTGGTATGGAAGGATATATAGGTCAATGTACAAATGCTTACCACAATACCGTGGCAACCAAATATGAATAACACAGGGTGGCGGTGAGAACATCTTAACAACTAAAGTAAACTGCAGCCCCACAAGGGGTAAATAGTGACACTACGGTATGGCGGTGAACAATCACTCAACTGCTAAAATTAACCCACTATCATGCGGGAGTCCAAAGGGGTGTGCATGAGGTGGTGGTACTGCTAACCCTTCCATACCGCTATCCCACAATGGTCTTGATATGACAGAGTGGTATGACGGTGAACAATCACTCAACCACTAGAATTAACTTGTCATCCTGCGGGAGTCCAAAGGGGTGTGTGCGGGGTGGCGGTACTACTAACGCTACCCTATAGTGGTCTTGAAATGATAGAGTGGTACTGCGGTACAAGCTATCAAATCATTTAATGATTACACCATTTGATTTCCCAAGATCAAAGGCATGTATTCAAACTCGAAATATGAGAAAATTATGAAATATTTTGCATGAATTGACATTAATAGTGAGGTGACTGAGCTTAGTAGAAAATATTACTTGGGAATCGATGAAATTTTGGAAATCATTCACATAGCTCAGCATATCGAAGGCAAGGGAGTTCAAGTGAGAAGAATCTGCAGCTATTATTTCACCGGTAAGTTCACATAAACCCTCCGTAGGAAGTGTATAAGAATTGAATTTCCTTCTACAAGTAGACACTTAAAGAAATCAAGTAGGAGTAAATTATTCATCATGCCACCCAAAAGAAGTCAACTTGCGAGTAAAAAGGAAGAGTCCACATTTTCTAAAAGAGAGAAGAGGTCCCTACAACAATCCATTTTAGATGTGTTACCTAATTCTATAAACAAAGGATTCAAAAAGGTGTTTAAAGATACAACCCATGGATGTAGAGACCCAATTATCCCTATCTCAGGGTGGGGCTTGTTTTGGTACTTCTATGAAAAAAGGGATGACAAGATTCCAGTTTCAAATCCTTGGGCCTTAGATTTGGCCAAATTGATAGTCTTAAATGTTTTCATAGATGTTGAGTTTATTAAAGTATTGGCACAATATTATCACCCGGCTACCAGGACTATAAGAATTCTAGATGGTTCACCAATAGTGGTGTTGAATAAAGAAGCAAGTATAGAGTGTTTTATGTTAAACAAGCAAGCTATCACTAAGATCGACTTGGAAAAAATTGAGGATTATAGGAGATTGAGAAAAACCTACAGGAGTGATGAAATTCCTTTACACATGAAAAGGGGTGTAAACAATAGGAGGATACCTATCTCCCCCTCACAAATTGAGCCATTTTCCATAGAAGACTTCCAAGTATATTTCAAAAGAACTTATTTTTCTTTGTTCCAAGTGCTTGGAATAGATGCTAAAGAGAGGATGCCAACCTATCTCATGATGATGACAATGAAGATTCAAAATCCTGAAGTCAACATTGAGTATGACTTTGCTGCTGAAATTGAGAAAGGGCTACATGAGGGATTTTTTCAAGTAAGAGAGAACTTAGCTCCCATCTCTTTCAGGAAATACTCTCTATTGTGTCATTTAATATTGTACCAAAATAGAAACAGATGGACTAAAAGAATGTGTTTGGGAATGACTGATGATGAAGGGAATAGGTTGCATGTACAAAACTAGTGTTACATCTGGGACAGTAGATGTAAAAATAGTGATTATGTAATATTTCATGATGATTTCATAATAAAGGTCATGGCCATTCTTGGTCATATTTCACCAAGATTTCCTAATAAAATCATGCAATTATTAAGACCTTTAACATTGAAGCCAGAGCAGGGGCACACTCACAATTTAAGTGATTGGTTCTTCTTAGCAGACCAAACAGTAATAAGGGTCTATGGGTGTCCTCAAGCCCCACATGTTTTACCTAAATTTGTTTCTATTCGAATTGCATTTTTGGAATTTATGTGACAAATGTTATGGATGGAGCAAGATGTTATGAAAAGACAAAAAAAGGGAACATTCTTCCCTAACCTAACTGAATGTGAGGAGCTATTCGTAAGGTCTGACACTCTTGAAGAACTACAAAACTATTTGAAGATGAAGTATTCATTGAATTCACGAGGAGAAAGAGTCTTTGATATTGCAGGGCATATTAATTTTATAAAGCATACACTTCTCACTAGAGCTGGGATTACCCATGTAATGGATTATGAAGAAGATGTAATAAGAAATTGCTTTACACCTCATGAAGTTTTTCAAAGGAAGAGGAAGTGGGAAATCATAAAGAGGCTTAAGGAGGAGAAGAAGAAAAGGGACATTGGATTCCAAGGATTCTATGTTGAAGAAGGGAATCCTATCAAAAGGATGAACTTAATAATTGACAACTTTGAAAGATTATATGTTGAATCAAAAAAGAAACCTAAGGGTCAGTCTTTTAAACCCTTCAAGATTCCCATCAAACCAAGTGGTATTTTCATCATAGAGCCCCTACTAGACACTGCCACAATACAATCAGAAGCATCCCCTGAGCAACCAAATCCTAAAAGCCAGAAGACAGATGGAGTGGCCCCCTTAGTGGCATATGAAATAAGTGAAGGAGTAGGGGATACTAAAGAGGTAGCCAATGTAATTTTGAATTTTAAAGATGATGAAGTTGATCAGCCACCACCTAAGCTTGCAACTAATGCTCACAAACTAGAAGAAAGAGTGGATGTACATGGGCATAATGATCAAGAAGTGCATGATGATGAAAGGGTGATTGTTTCCCTTAGATTTATTGAAGATGATGAATTTATTCAAACTCCCGAGTTTAAGGATTTTTGGTTTAAGATGAAAATGAAAGAATTTGAGGAGAGACTCCAAATTAATAAGATGGAAACTGAGGAGTCACAACATGACCAAATTGTTGCCCAAAATTTTGAAGAACTTAGGATTAATGAAATTATTGTTAGCCCCCAAGAAGCAAGAAAATTGGTCCTAGAAAGCAATATACTAATTATTTCTGCGATGGAGTTAAAAAAGATATTCTTACTACATCAAGTAAGAAGCCAAGAAGATCCCATGTTGGTTTCTGAATTCAATTCAAATGAGGGAATGAGTGGCACAGGTTACAATCCAAGAATTGAAACCCTAACCTTTTGGAAAAAGCAAAAAAAATAGAAAAACCAAGATTGCTTGATGTTGTAAAAGAAATGAGAGGGACTTCCATGGTAAAGACACTTCAAGATACATCAACATTGGAGGCAACTACTATGACAATGCACTCAACAATTTTTACTAGGGATGTGTTTAAAGGTATGGAGCTTAGATTGGGAAAATATGAGAAAGCACAGACTAATATGAATGATGAATTGAATAGGTTATTCATAGAAAACGTGAAATTGAAAGTGTAGTCTTGTGTTACTGTTACTTTTATGATACTATTTGGATACTGTTATTGTTGATGCATACTTGAGGCTATGTTGGTGACTATTTCACCACATTGTTTGGTTGGTTGACAATTCTGCTTATTGGTCTTGTTTGTCTATGACACTGCTACTATTGCTTATGATATGTGGACATAAGTTTCTAATGTTATGCTTATGCAGTTGTTTACTTATTGTTTGATGATGATGTTGTTTAGAACATGCTTATTGTTGAGGTTCGGGTGAGAGAGACAGTGTTGCATCACTCATCCGTGAGTGCCCTGCTACACTACAATTCTCTCACGGTGTGTTTGACATTGAATATATGTATATATATGTTGTTTCAAAACTTGGTTTTATGTAGGACTACAAGTACCAAGACTGAATCCACTTGCACTGTCAAGTCTGAGCATGCTCAACATACCCAATGGATATGATGTGGTTTAGGGAGTTGACAAGAAAGCATCCCCGTCCGTTTTCGTCATCTCGTCATTGTTTGACGATGTTGTCCGTCAGTATCCCGTTTTGTTATGGTATCGTTTTGTTTCATGATGTTCGTTTTAAGTGTTAATTTTAATGTGTTAATTGTTTGATTTTGATACGTTATCGTTATTGTTAACTAGTTAATTTAATTGAATGATGGTTATTATTATTGTTGAAATTAATTTAATTAAGCATTAAATTTAATTATTAATGCGAGTTGTGAAAAAACGTCAAGGATTTAATTAAATATTAAATTAGTTTGCAAATTTTAAATGTTTGTAGATTTAAATAAATATTATTTTAATTATCGATATTAAATACTTTAAATAGAATAATATCTTAATTACAATATTGCTAAAATTTTAAATTGGCAATTATATAATATTGCTTATTGAATTATGGATTTATTCAAAAAATAAATAATTTTTTTTTAATTATTATTGAAAGGGGGTAAATTTTAAAATATATATATATATATATATATATATATATATATATATATATATATATATATATATATATATATATATATATATATATATATATTTAAAAGACTTCTCGTGAAGGTTGATTTAATTTAAATAAAGTGACATTATTCTACCCAATAAAATATTAAAACATGGATGAAAGTTATTAAGGGGATGGAAAGAATTAATAAATTTAAGCTTAGTGGAGTTAGGTGGAGGATTTTTCTAAACGCAAAGATTTTCCTCCAAGTGGAAACCTAGGTGAAAGGAAAATTTTTGGATGGAAAAATAAATTTTGTGTATTGGCCATCTGTCCTTAATTTATCGGAAATAAGTAGAGACTATTCCCTATTTTATTTTGGGGAATTCGGTGAATACAGGGGAGGGGAAATGAAAACAAAAAAAATATTTTTACTGAGTTTTGGGTGCTCGGGTAAAAAGTAAGAAAAAACTTGGCAGCCGGGAGGGCTCTGGGAAAAAAAAATGAGAATTTGAGGAAATTGTGGAAGAAAAGGTAGTTTTAATACTTCATCTTCTGTTGCAAATAACTTGTTAAAATTTACTGAGAAATTTTGTTGAGTTTCTTAATTTCCCAGCCGCACCCCTCTAAACTGCAACATTGCTATAAGATACCATATTACCAATGTTCTCCTTCTCAGTTCTATGAAAGTAAATTATCCCCTTCTTGACAATCAAATGCTCAAGTTTCTCTTGTTTTCTTAATTTGTTTCTTAAAGAAAATTGCCATGCTATTATATCTCTGTTTTTCTAAACTTTTGGTAATATTATATCAGCTTTGATGTTGGGCCGAAATGTTTGTTTGTTGTACCTAGTATTCGAGCTTCTGAGTACACCATATTTGGTGAAATGTATGAGTAATATGTGATTCTTCTGGCTTGTGATTGAAGCTGCACATACAAACTGTAGTTGGAACAAATAAAAGGTGGCTCCTTGAGCGATACCCTCTGTTCTCTGACGTCATGTTTTGGCTTGAGTAGGGAGGTTGATGCCTTTATTGTGGTTTCCTTTTGACATACGAATTTTCCCTTTTTTGAATTATGTTCAATTCGTATTTTGTTGTTCTGGTAGCCGATACCTTTCCTCTGAGCCTCATTTGACATGCAAAACCAAATGCAATGGTGGACTCTTCATTATCAGGGTAAAATAAAGATTCTTGCCTGGTCTTTGCTTCGCATTCTTCAAACATTTCTTTGAGGCATTTTGTCAAACAGTTCGCATGCCTTGTCTCCGCTTTGCATTTTTCAAGCGCTTCTTGAGGCATTCTGTCAAACAATTCATGAGTATTGTATGTGCCTACACATTCTGTAGGAATCGGCCTTATACATGTCGATTGCATTTACTTGAAATTTTCTAAAGCCATTTCAACAAACTCATTAGTATGTATCCTGCAATTATTGCACTCCATGAATCAGCAATCCTTGGAGGCAATCTGCCAAACAATCCTTGTGCCTTGTATGTGCTCTGCATTTTGCATACTTAGCTACCTAGGCAGTTGCAATCGCAACATCTGAAAAGAATACGCATCTCCAAAGCTCCCAACTTGGCGTAGGAAGAGGGGATGCTGGAAATAGTTGTGGAATTTGGCCCTACACCTGCCAATTGCATTTGCTTGAACATTTCTAAATCCCTTCAGTCGATTTTCTGCATACCTTGTATTGCGCCCTGAGCAAACCTGTCATTTCCATCTGCTTGTAAGTTACTAATTCTTCTCATTAAAACCGTTTTGCACATATCTTGGGATCATGGTTATGTATTTTTTTATTTATATTTTATTAGTTGTGTGTATTTTTAGGGGTAAATATCGCTTGGGTGATAGTATTTATTTCATTAAATTTGCATCGGTCCTGTCTATTTAAATGTGGGATTATATGTAGTTTCAATGATATTTTGTTTCTCTACGTTCTTGAAAAGAATAAAATTATTGTTTATGGTAATATGGGGAATATGTGAAAATAATGTTGTAATAAAAGAGTATTTTCCCTTATGATTATTATGCTTAAATAACTTCTTTTATTTTCTAAGCGATTTTACGATAAGCATAGTGTGATATTAGTAAAATATGTTTACATGGTTTTGTTAAATAAAATTTGATGATTTCACAATGAATGTTTAAATGGAATGTAATTGACTAAGTTGAATGTTCTTTAAAAAATTTACTTTGATTGCCTATAAGTTAATTGTATAGTTCTTGGATATTTAAATAACTAGATTTTGTATGGGTAAATTAAGTTTTGTGATGATTTAAAAGTTCTTTAAGTTTATCACTTTGAATGTGATAGTGGGATTTATTGATGAATTTGGGACCAACGTAGCAAAATATTTGTCTCTATATTTTCTTTAATTGTTTAAAATAATTTTCCCTTAAGTGAAAAGAATGTAGGTTGATGGATATTATCTTGTTTGGATTACTAAAAGTAGATTTAATTTTGTGCTATATATATATATAGTTTCTTAAATCGCATTAAATGATATCATAATAATATTAAATATATTGTAAATGGATTGAATCGTAAATGCGTTCCTTAGTTATTTTATATAATTTCATAATGAGCGTAAAAATTAAATATAAACTAATTATGTTTTGTAGATCGTTTAATTTAAATTTATATATATATATAGTTATGTTGTTGTGAATTGTTTTCCTGAAAAGATGAAAAGATTAAATTAGGTGTTATTTCTAGATGTCTATATAAATATATATGTTCAAATTAGGTTTACAAATTGAAGAAAATAGTTTGTAAATTGTTGAAGTTAAATTGATGATCCCCAATTAAATTTATTTATTATGAAGATATAATTTAAAGAAAATTAGTAAATGAAAATAGATCGTTGTTAGGGTTTACCTTTGGTTATCATTACTAGAGATTGGTAGCTTGTTTAACTTAAATAAATTTGATTTATTGATAGATGACATAGTAGATTAACGTGTGGAAAGGACGAACTAAGTGTCCTATGAGACTTATCACTTTAATTGTATTAGAGGAATTAAAGCTTGGTTTTGATGGTTCCATATCGTTTTGTCTCCCATTTGAGTTATTTTGATTTGAGGAGATTATTTATGTTGAAGTTTTGTTGAAACCTATGATTTGCTTTGACTTACACTCATTTGGGAATCTTGGGTAGTTGGTCTTTTGGGCTTCCAGAGGAGGGGGAAAATGTGGCTTCATGATTGGTTTTCGTGGTGACTCTTGCGAACTATGGTTCTTATGTTCAATTTTATTTTTTGTGGGTTTAGCCTTGCATTGGGAAGTGGATTTACTATGAGTTTTTTAGCGTGAGATGGTGCATGCCTCACTTGTTGTATTTATTGTTTTAGCCTTGATTTTTTTGTGCAATTTGGCTTACCCCGTTTACGTTTATGATATTATTTTGTTGTAAGGGAGAGTGGCTTCCCATAGGGGCCAGAACCCTAAGTGGTATCCTGGGTAACTCGTGCAGAAGTTGAGTAATCAAGTGATAACCTAATAAATAGTTAGGGGGGATAGGTAGTAATTCACACTAAGAAAAGATAATGGATGCCTCTCTCATGGCCCAAGCGCTCGTTTAGGCTTGGGATGAGACGAGAAGGCTTGGAATGGAAAATCAACCACCTTGTCTTCATGAAAGATGAGTTGATTCCACATGTGTAAGAATGGGGGTCAGGGATCGGTTGAGGTTGCCAGCATAACCCAAGATGGGGGGCAGGTAACCTATGAAGATCCGCATTGGGTAACCCATGTCGAGCCATGTGATGACACTCTACCCCTTTAGCAACTGTGTTTACTTGTTGTTTCCCCTTGTTTCATTTGTTCCTCTAGAAGCGGATGTTGTTTTGTGTTGTTATTTCTCTTATCATGGAGTCTTGTTTGTCATTGTTCACTTGAATTTTTTAGTAGAGGGTCTTCCTTGTCAACTCCTAGCACGGGGGATGGGTCTTTGGACCCACGTGGTCGAGTGGAACGTGCTATGCACCCCATTGGGTTCCCAGGTTGTGTTTGTGATGTAGAATCAGACACAGAGTTTCCAGAGCTTCACTTGGTTGAAGACGGTTCCATGCTTTGCACATTATTCTTCCTCGGTGTTCTATTCTTGTACTTGATGTACTCTTCCCGTTGATTTAAGGGAAGCAGTATGTAATGTACTATTGTATCCATGATGTGTTGTATTTGTGGAAATATTCTCCACAATTTGTAATATTAAACTATGAATTGAAATGTAATAAATGATGTATATCTTTTCATCTGTTTTGATCATGGATGGTTGTATGTTATTTTCATGTAACCTTGGAATTCATTCGCTATTGTTTTGGTAAGATTCTAGGTTTCATAATTATGTCCCATGTACCCCAGAGGATGTAGATGATTTTGTAAATGTATAATTTATTTTCATGTAATGTATGTTCATACTTATCTTATTGTAATGTTTCTCTTTCAAATAAAAAAATTGTGGGGTAATTTGATAGTTGTAGTTGTCCTTTGGGGATTGCACGACGGGGCGTTACAGAAAGAGAATTTCAAGGGAGCGGGTCCTTCCCAAAGCACATAATTAATAGTATTACAACCCCCTTCCATCCAGACTGATACAAGTGCAATCATTGTTGAACAAGTAAATGTGCTAAAACAAGAAATTGAGAAGTTAAAAAAGACTTTAATGAAGAAACAAGGGAAAGAGAAAAGAAAGAAACCCTCAGGTTATTGGAACAAATCTTGGAGCATAGGGTTAAACTAATTGTGGACAAATTGGAAAATGTGTATGAATGTTATGTCTCCTTGTCACAAGCAGTTGATCAGATAAAGGTCCATGTACCTATATTGGACCCCTTTTTTCAAGAAATGACAACCTATACATCACACCTTAATGAATTTGTGCAGAATTTTATAAAGGAGTGTTGAGGCCCCCACAAATTTAAATCCTACTGATAAAATGTTTTGGATGGTCACAAATGAAATTCAATACATATCTACAGAAGACCAAAAGATCAAGGAAAGAATGGATTCATTTCACACACTAAAGCAGTGGTTCGTGCCTAAGATACTAAGGGATGATGATCAACTGAAAGGATCCAAGGATTGGATAGATGAGTTTAGCAAAATTGTTCCAGACTACCTCACTAATTTACAAAAGGATGGTGAGATAAATCTTTACTGCCTTAATTTAACCTTGGATGGAATAATTGCACTAGATGTTGGATACTCAAAATTCATCATAGATGGAAAAGCATTATTAAATAGTAGATAGAAGAGTCACTTGGCCAATGCACAAAAAATCCAAGAGTACAAATGGCCTCATGATTACACAGTGTACCAATGGGAGCAGACATATCTAGCTCCCCCAGAAGAATAGGCCTTGCAGTGAAGTACCAAGCCTTGCAGATACTATCATGAAGAGAGGACCTTACCAGATCTGAATGATCACGGGTACTTTACAATGAGTAACAGACTTCTGTATCTTGCGAGTGCTCTCAATTTCAACATCTGATCATTTCTCATCTTTCATTGCTTTTATGTAATCCTATGTAAACAATGATAATTGAGACTTTTTGATTTATGTTAAAAGTGGGTAACTGAAAAGACACTTTTTGACATGTCAGTCAAGACAAAATTTTGAATCGTATTGTAAAATCTTTTTGAAGATCAATAGAATGAAGTTATAATTGGTGGTCAAATTCTGGTTTTAATTATTTGTTGAAGTGAATTAATGAATGTTATCTTGTTGTCTCCAGTTTAATCTTTCCTTGTTATTTAAATTAATATATCAAGGGTATATCTGGTTTATCAAAACACATTTGTTGTCAAACAATTCATTTTGTACTACATTTTGGTGTCAAAACTTTGGCAATTATGGTTAGTTTCATTACATTCAAATTTTGAATTTTGGGAAATTATATATAGTAAATAGATTGATGGTTGTTTGGATAGTGAAATTATCTCTCTTAGAAATTAACTAAAATATCTTGTCTTGAAATATCTAGAAGGATTATTTTAATTAAAGTTGATTTTGTGGTTATTTTTCTAACAATGATTAACATTGATTTTACAATGCAACTAGCTTGCTATTTTTCATTCAAGATACAAGTCATGATCAAAGTAAAGCACATACCAAGAAGATGGTACTCTACTTCAAACTCTCAACCTCACTTAGTTTAGTCTACTTACATGGGGATATTAAGGAAGTTGCTAAAAAATTAATATATATCATTTTTTTTTGTGAAGGAGAATCCTATGAGATCCAATATGGCAATGGATGAATATCTAGTTTCTTAAGTAAAGATGATGTCACAGTTGGGAAACTTGTTGTGAAACATCATATTAGTAATTTTTGGATGTTAAGGCTTCCCAATTGGATATCAAAGATCTTCTCTCATCAACTTAATTTGGAATTTATGTATAAATGGATTCTTTCATGGTGCAAGTCTTTACTAAGACAACACATGAATCAGGGTTGACATTTTTGTTGTCTAATTCTGATGGAATTCTTGGGCTTGGTTTCCAGGAAATTTTTGTTGATAATGTTGTTCCAGTCTAGTTAGTGTTGATAGCCTTCATTCTATAATTTCAACTTCATTCTATAATCTAAGCATATCACCTTTCTTAAATTTTGAACAAAGTTCTGAAATCAAGGGTTCAATATGCATATTCTAGGCCTATGTTGAACACTCTGTTTAAGCCATTTTTTGACAAGGCTACAACTTTTAATTAATTTATCTTTTTGTTGTGTTTGGACTTACTTTTGTAAACTTGCAATATACAATGCACTTTTATTCTTTATGAATTGAGAATAATAGTAATTTTGTGGGTTGTATTGAGGCATAACTTCATTCATGATAGAAAAGGCAGTACCCTGTTGCTCATATCAAATGGCACTTTTCATATAAAGGAGGAAATATTCTAATTGGGTTTGAAGGAGAGAGCTTCATATATGGGACGTGATCAACACTCTCCTTCTTGGATTCTACATGTTACAGCTTGCTCCAGGAAGATTTCCCACGTTGTAGAAGTTTTAAGAGATGAAAGGGGAATGTGCTCACATTGAAGGGCTCTAAGCATGTGTTTCCATCACTGCATAATTTTTTTGGAGAAGTTTATTTCTTGCAGTCATTTATGTGTAATATTGTAACTCAGATTTTCAGTCTTGTGATTGAAAATAAAAATTGTAATACTTTATTTCTAAGCTGTAACTAGAACACCTTTCTTTTATTAATAAAGTTCACTGATTTTTCCTTCTCAGGTTAAGTGCACAAAGTTGAGTCCACGAAACATGGAAGTTTTTGCCTTAGCCAAAAAAACGAAATCGGCATTGCAAAAACGGGATCCCAATTTTTTTTAAATGAGATCCAAAATCGGAATCCCATTTAGCTTTGGGATCCCAAGCCTAAATGTCAAATGGGATCCCACTTTTTAAAAATCAGGATCCCATTTTGTACTAATCGGGATCTCGTTTTGTAATGGTATTTTTTTTTTTAAATGAACAAAACCTCATTTTCTCTGCGCACAGGATCCCGATTCAGGTGGGTGACAACGAATGCAAAACCAACCTCCACCCCCACATTTTAGCATTTTTTCATTTTTTATTGAAATTGTTAATAAAATAATAGATTTTAGCACCTTTTTTTAAAAATTTATTTGACATTTTAAGCATTTTATTTCCCGTAATAGTAGAAATGAGGAATTGTAGAAATAGATGAAAAAATGCAATGAAAACTGAATAGAAAGGAAAAAATGAACCTTGAATTGTATTTTAGAAACAAAATTTAGCTTTTGAGACTTAAATTCTTCAATCAAACAAAAAATAATTACATTTGAAAACCCTAATTGAAAGGAAACAAAAAAAATGCATTTCAAAATAGTAGAAATTGAAATGAAATAAAAAAATTGCATTTCAAAACCCTATAAATTGAAATGAAATTAAAAAAAATTGCATTTGGAAACCCTAATCAAGCTTTTGAAACCCTAAATTTAAATCAAACAAAAAATTGGATTTGAAAACCCTAGTTTGAAATGAAACCAAAAAATTGCATTAAAAACCCTAATTGCTTAGATTGAAACCCTAAATTGAATTCAAACCAAAAAATTGCTTAAACCCTAAATTGAAATCGAACAAATCAATTTGATTTTGAAAACCCTAATTTTGAGCTCAAGAAAATTCATTTGCATTGTATGGAGAAAACAATATGTTAAACTTTACTTTCAATGTAAAATTATAATTAGATTAGAAAAAATATGTTAAAGAATAGTTACAATTCATAAATTTTATCAATGTTTGTTTACAAATTTAGTTAGAAAATTGCTAAATCCAAGTGTACAATCCATTTCCAATTGTCACTTAATTAGATCATATTCAACATTCATTTCTATTTTATGTTTTGATCTCTCTTAGTCATGCCTTGTTTCCATTTCTTGTTTGCATGTGTTGGTTGTTGTCTTTTGAAAATATTAACCCTCATTTTAGTCAATTACTTGTTAGTTAGGCTTCTAGTTTAGTCTAAAATCTCAATTTGCACTAGTTACCTAGACACTAAAATAATCTAAATATTTTTCTTTTCTTTCTTTTAGGTTCTTTCAATTCCAAAAAATCCAAAATAAAATACTTGATTCAACATTAACTAATTTTATATTATACATTTCATATCATAAAATTCATTTAAGTGGGAAATATTAATGAAAAAAATGTTAAATAAAATAATCTTATATTCAATTAAAAAGATATCCAGTTAAAATATACATCAAACTCAATCTTAATAATACATAATTATGTGTTTTTATTACGGAAATAGTCAATATATTCATAAAATCAAAAATATTCATAAACTAGGCACTAACTTGCAAGTCCATTATTCCAAGGGCCACCCAAACTTCACCCTAAGTTCCCTAAACCCTAAACCCTAAACCCTGAACTCTATAATCTAAACCCTTAACACTAAAGCATTCATTTTGTCCTAGGACCTTAAAATGAAATTTGGTTGCCTTAGGAAACTCCACCAAATTTTATTCCCTTAAGCCATGTAATTTTGTCGTAGGACCTTACTACATAGATCCCCTTAAGCTATCCTATTACCCTAAACCCTAAACTCTAAACTCTAAACCCTAAACCCTAAAGCCATCATTTTTTCTTAGGAACTTAATGAAATTTGGTTGCCTTGGGCAACTTCACCAAATTTTATTCACTTGATCCATGTCATTTTGTCCTAGGACCTCACTAGACATAGATCCCCTTAAGCCATCCTATCACCCTAAACCGTAAATTGATGTCTTAAGGGGTCCTAATATGACATTTCTTAAGGGGATCAAATAAGTTCTCAAAATTTGGTGAAGTTTCCCAAGGAAACCAAATTTAACATTAATAAGATCGTGCAAGATTAAAATATGAATGAGATGAATCATGATCTAGGTTGATCGATTTATGGTTTAGGGTGATAGGATGGCTTAAGGGGATCTATGTCCTAGGACAAACTGACATGACTAAAGTGAATAAAATTTGGTTGCCTTAGGTATCTTCACCAAATTTTATTCACTTAAACCATGTCATTTTGTACTAGGACCTTACTACACAGATCCCCTTAAGCCATCCTATTACCCTAAAACCTAAATCCTAAACTCTAAACCATAAACCATATAGCATTCATAAATCGTCCTATATTAATAGTTAATTGTTTTTTCATTCAAGTAACATTCCTTAGACATAAATAAGGCTTACATATTTTATCATTTGTATTCAATTAGGCCATTTATATTGAATGGTTTAAGGGTATTTCCTAAACATGTATCTTACATTTTGAAATTACAAATCTAATGCAGGTTCACTCATATCTTAGAGATCACATGGATCGATTCAATAATATTTGCAATCCACCTCCATGCCATCCATCTCCACCACCTTCACCTCCACCTCCACCCACTCCACCCACTCCACCTCAAAACCCCCCACCTCCACCACCTGAAATCGATGGTGCTCGTTTGCAAGCACGAATCAATGCCAATGTTAGAACCATCCAAGATCAAATCAACATCATTCATAATGAAGAATGTGTCACACCACCTGTGAGGATGTTTGCATCTAGGATGCAAATCGTTGTTGATGTTGTTAGGGCTATGGATGGGATCTTAGATGAGCATCGACAATGGCTAGAGGAGAGAACTTTTGATTCTAAAAAGGAAAACACAAAGAAATGAAGAGATCTGGTAGAGAGCCGCAATAGTTTCTAAATTAAGACAATGATCTTATAGTTATGAATTTATGAATTTGGTTCGATGGATATTTTGTGTGATGAATTTATAAATTTTCTTGGATGAATATTTTTAGTGACGTGAATTTATGATTTTGGTTCTAGATGGATATTTTTAGAGACATGAATTTATGGATTTGGTGGAATTTATGAACTTTTAATGATGAATTTATAATAGTATATATTTTATGACTATCGACTAGATCATGATTTGTCCTATTGGAAAAATGTAATATATATATATATATATATATATATATATATATATATATATGCGTTAGACATAAAATGAGCTTTTTGTGAATGTTTCAAGTTTATTTTTTAGTATGTACATGTATTAAAATTGCATAGTTCTAGATCTTAAATTTTGAAATTTGTATGTATGTACATAGTTTAGTTGAATGATGTATGCATGCAAATTATACATCATATTTTTTATTTTAAATGTATGTACATGTTAAATTTTGAATTTTGTATGCACATGCTCAAGTTCAATCAATGTATATGTGTGTGTATGTATATGTACAATGTGCACATCCTATTTAAACAAATTTAATTTTGTAAGTTTGTATGTTAATTTTGTATAATTTAATGCAGGTGCACTTATATTTGACATCATGGATCAATTTAACATCGATGATATCCTCAATCCAACACCTCAACCACCTCTACCTCCCCCTCCAACACCTATTGCATCTGATGAGGCTCACTTGCGAGCCCATATAAATGATCAGGTTGCATCCATTCAAAATAAAATCAATGCTAAGTAAAGTCAAGCATTGATTCCTCCTCATGTTAGACATTTTGCATCTACGATGCAAAACGTTGTGGATTCCATCAGGACTATTGATTCTAATCTTGATAGGAATCAACGAGAGAGAGAGAGAGAGAAGATGCGAAAATTTTATGCAGACGGTCTCTCGTATAGATAAATTTTAGACCTTAAGATAACAAAATCCCACCTAGCCCCATACTTTCTCGACCCTGTCACTCGACATCCCATTCCTGCCAATAAATCTAGAATATCCATGAGGTGGTGTGTGCATCCCTAGATGAGTGCACAGTTTTGGAATAGATGGTATATGGTTTTTGATAGTCCACCACATGCTAATTGGGAGGTCCCATTGTATTTTTTGAGGAAATTATATGTAGAGTTTTTTATGGGGAAAAAGCCTAATTATTTTGATTTTAAATCATTTCAGGGTGTTGGTGGCAACATTCCACAATAGAGGTTAGGGGCAAGGATTGATCCTTAATGCCTCATGCATACACAACCCCTTATTGTTGCTCCTGGTCCTCCCATTCTCGCACTTGTGCATTAGCTTGCAGTGGTCTCCACATTAGGATCCCTTAGTACGCTTGTTGGAGACCTTGATCGGTATGCTTCTGCAATAGTGAGTAGGGAGCATAGAGATGACGATGATGGAGGAGTGTATTATGGAGCTGGTCTGAGTACCACTCCAGGAGTGTCGAGGGCCCCACATGTATGTACTAGTTGCCACCAATTATTCTATGGACCCGACTAGGCCACACCTAGTTCGGGTGGACGTCGAGACTCTGGTGGTTCATCTGGTCGCCTTAGTTCATTTGTAGAATTTCTTACAGTAGACCATCACCCTGAGGACACTGCGACATAGGTATAAATATGCATCTACATGTTGATTTTATAAGAATTTTATTGAATGTATATATCAAATAAAAGTTTGCAATACCTTTTAACAATCAAACTGTTTGATGTATAGATGACATTAACGATGGGGAAATCATCTGCTAAGCGATTACATACATCGACATAGTCCTTGTCGGCAACACTTTTGGGGTATTTTGATTTCAATTTTCTAAATTATTTATGAAATGATTTTTAACTTTAGTTTTAAATTTATAATTGAATCATGAACATATGTTTAAAATATTTATATGTTGGTTTAGGGGAGTCAATCGGCTTCCACGTCGATTCCACCCAAGGGGTTGTCGAGCACTCCTCCACTATTAGGCATCATAAATCAGGGGCGGGTACATTTATATTGTAAATTGTTTAAGTTACATTAGTGTAGTTACAATTATGAATTTTGAATTCACTATATATCAAATGTGCATGCACACTTGTAAATATTATAAGCGTTAAAAATGTCTACATGTATGTGTAGGTTGATACAATAATGAGAATGGGCTTCGGGAAAACCTTAGATGTTGCGGCTACTCATGAGGCCTCTGATTTTCAGGTTTTAAAAAATTTCTACACAAAATGTGCAAAATTGAATATATATATTTTAACCTAATTCAAGTATACATGCTTTAAATTTGATCTTGTAGGACTATGTTAGTGCAACTTTCTGCCCTAACCCAGTCATAGCTACACCTATAGGAGGACATGCAGAGTAGGCTCCAGATATCATGGTAATTTAAATTTTGTATTATATTTAAAGTCAATTACAAATTATATATATTTTGAATAACTTTAATTTAAAATTTAAAATTGAATATATATATATATAATATGAGCTAATACATGTTTTAAATTCTTTTTCTTTTATAGCATGAGACACATCTTGTAGTTGAGCATGTACAAACAGGTCCTAGAGAAGAGGGTGCACAACCTCAGAATACGGTACAATTAAAATATGATAAATTATAAATTAAATTGAATTAAATTATTTTTAATTGTAGACTTACATCTAATTTCAACTTTCTTTGTCTTTTTTATGTAGATTGATTTAGAGAATTTAGAGGTTGGTTTAGGTGCACCAGAGCATCTAGACCTAGATATGATGGTAATTTAATTTTATGATGAATTATAAATTAAATTGTCATTAAATCATTTTTCGTCTTACATCTGATTTCATCTTTCTCTTGTACAAAGTGTTTCAGGTCATCTGCATAGACCGCATGGTGTGAAGAGGTCTCTTGATTATAGAGACAATGCATGACCTAAACATGATTTTATGGTTTATATTTGATTATTTCATGGACTAAACATATTCGGTTTCTCATGTACTCTGTTGGACTTTATATTTCATGGGTCAAGTACTTTGGTGGACTTTAGTTCATGGGTTATACTTTGGTGGACTTTATTTCATGTGCTTAATATATTGGTTTCATGCACCTAATATGTTGTAAATTATGGACTTTATTATTGTCTAAAATTTTAATTTACAAATGTACATTTATGCATTTTATGTTCATAGTCAAGAAATTAATATAGGAAATTAATGTGAAATTAAATAAAAAATATGAAATTAAAGTTGAAATTAATAGGACATTTTAATATTTGTACTTTACAAATTTAGTGATCCCATACATGATATACATGATATGTGTTGATGATGTTTTCTGCACAGCAACAACTTAGACAGAATATGAAATCCTATCTCTCTTGAAAGGAAAATCTCTATCAGCAAGCCTCAAGAGATAACCCGAAGGTCTCTAATGTCAGGTCTTGACAATGCATAAACAACTCAGTGAT
This sequence comes from Sequoia sempervirens, assembly GCA_007258455.2. Lineage (NCBI taxonomy): Eukaryota > Viridiplantae > Streptophyta > Pinopsida > Cupressales > Cupressaceae > Sequoia > Sequoia sempervirens. The sequence goes on from VDFB02275415.1 coordinate 34,627, forward strand.
AAATGTGAAAATGTTGGTAATCACAAAGGGACCTTACTATAAGCAAATGTTGAATCTTGAACTTATCAGATCTAACAATGTAATGATACTTCAATCCAAAATCTAACTCAAATGATGAAAGAAATAACAAAAGATTAGGGTTTTAAAGAGATTCCTAAATTTAACTACTCCTAAGATTAACAATGCAAATGATGAAATACTTGAAATGGACCAATCCCTCATAAACTAATTCCTGCTTAAACAAGATAAATCTCCAATCTCACAGAAACAGTGCAATCTTCTAAGGTATTAAGATTTTCAGATCATGAACATTCATCCAAGACAACCCTATTGCAATTGAAATGAATAAATCTCCACAATTGAACTAAGCACAATGAATATAAAGGTCCAAGTTAACTTTGCAAAGCAACTAACAATCAGCTAGTTGCAAAAAGTATGGACCAAGGATTGCTGCAACACTTCAAGCATTAGATCATAAACACCATTGAATCAAATCTAAATCTAAATCTAACATGTATCTAATAACCTTGAGCAATTTGAAAGATAGAATCATAAGAACCATGCAAGATAAGTCAACACAAAAGAGATCACCAAAAAAATCACAATGTCTGCAATTGTATTGAATCACCGAATTTCAACAACAATTCCAATGTTCTGTTACAACACTTGCTCATAAATTGACTAACTTCTAACCTAATTCGCTCTTGTATCAACTATCTCTATCTGTCTATGTATCTACATTTTTCTATATGTTACAAATGAGGCAAAGTGCCCAATTTATAGGAATCTCCAAAACAAGCCGGCCAAGTTGGGGTCACACAATAATAAAATAGCCAAAACAAGTCGGCCCAACCAATGATTCCAATAAAAATGGCCACAAACAGGTCATCCCAAGGAGAACTCGAATTAAGATAAATATGAATTAAATGCAAGAATTCAATCCAAGTCAGCCCAGGATCTTTAATGCAATTCAGACCAAGGAAAGGAGAATGATAGGGAAATACAAAGTTCGATGTAGCCTTGCATTAACTACCCTTTCCAGCTTGATCGCACCTCACCAAGTTAGCCAAGGGGAAGTAGCTAGTATTTCAAATTTCTTTCATAGATATAACTTCATCTCCAGAACTTCCTTGACAACTCAGCAAAAAAATCATCCTGCACTCAACAAAACCACCATTAATATCCATTATAGCACTATCATAACGTGAAGATCAAGATTAGATTATCATCAGTAATATATTCATAATCCAAATAAGCTCAAACACAAATCGAAATCAACCCAAAAACGCCATTCAATCACAAACCACACAATTCAATATTTCAAGCCAGCCGCAGAATCCAGGCCAAAAAGGAAATTCTAGGAAAATCTGGCCCAGGCAGATTTCGACGAAGAAGGCACAAAATCAACAATAGATCATTAAAAATGAATAACGAACGCATAACCCTGTGTAATTTACCAACCAAGAACATGGAACCATAAGAATTTATCATTAGAATCATCCAACTCAACCAAATTCGAAGTTTCACTAAGCTTCCCAGAAAATCCAAAAAAATTCGATCGGACTGGATTTCCGTGAAAATCACAACACTGCATGAATTCCGGGGAAACGAGAGGAAAAAGGAGGAACCGAGAAAATTTGGCACCAACGGAAAATCCCGAAGCTAGAGGAAAATGCGAACATCGACCATGACTTCACTCAAAATGATCGAAGATCATGAATTTGAGGACCCCGGGCATGGAACTAGCTAACTCAAAACCTTCAACAGATCTTCCTTGAATTCTAGGCTCAATTGAAAGCAAATCGAAAAGAAATGGAAACACCCTAGGCATGAAACCCTATATTTTAACCATAAAGCACAGAGCAAGCTCGGGACACAGAAATTTGAACTCCAAGCATGCCAAAACACAACTCACATTCACCAATCGAAAGTAAGGCGACATGTACATACCATGAATGAAATGCCAGTCGACTCCAGCAAAGACAAATAGCAATTTGAATGCCCAAGCAAACAACAACGATGAAAATGCCAAGGGAATCACAACCAAATCAAAATTTCACAAATTCAGTATGCCATAGTAAACCAAGTACCCAAGGATCAAATATCACAACTCATCAAGACGCCAACGATAAGGAAAAATGGCATAAAGCTCAAAAAATCAACCAAGTTCGGAAACCCAACGGCAAGGCAAAATTCTGGAAAAATCCAGCCCAGGTGGAATTCTACGAAGGCCAGAAATCTCTGAACTGTAGTGTAAAACAGGCCGAGCCAGACCCCAAGCGCAATCCGGGAAAATCCAGATGGGGCAGACAATCCCGAGGGCCAAAACCCGAACTTTGCCAAAAACATAAGATTTTCAACATGCAACTTTGGGAAAACACCTAGGCAAGCAAGATGAACACTTTAAACTTATGCCTAGGCAATGCAAATTATCAAAATCAAAGGGGGAAAAACACAAAAGCGAAAGAAAAAGAGGGTCCCTGCTTTCAACGGGGTGTGTGTGCAAAAACTGCACAACAAATGGTGATTCTGCTTGGGAAATGCTCCAGAGCATTTGATGACGAACAAGAATCAAGAACCCAGAATCTTTGGTTTCGATCTCACTATCAAACAAACAAATCAAAATTCAAGATTAAATATTCAAAACCAAAGGTAGAATGAACCTTCCATAGACTGAAAATCCAAGTGTGTGCACATGAGTTCGTTTCCCTCCTTGAGCTACTACAGAAACCAAGTTTAATCAGGTCAGGTTATGTAAAGATTCTAACTTCAAAAGCAACCTGGATAGAGCCTCACTACCAGTCAGGCGTCCATAGCCCCGACGAGGTTATCGTTGTGACTCCCCCAAGCATAGCTCTACTACGAGCTAGGCATCCATAGCCGCGATAGAGATACTTGAATACCCCTAATAAGTTGAATTCATTCTTTTGATTTTCAATATTTTCTCTTTCTTCTCTTTGATATTCTTTTCTTTTCATTTTTTTTATTTCAACCTGTGAACAATGAATTTCACACTCAGGACTGAGAACCACAGTGGCACTGAAGCAGAAATAACATTTTTCACCTGACAAGACCTCACAAGGATCCTACCACAACATAAGGATCTTTAAGACGTATAAAAGATATAAGATTTTAGAATACTTCAAATTCAAATCAAACTAGTGACCCATCCCCTTTAAATCATACATTTAGACTGTATGACGATAACAAAGACCTCAACCATCCTTTCAAGACACATGATTAAAGTTCATCAAGGAAATACTTAGAACAGTCCCAGACAAAAGAACATTTTCTATGCAGGTGCAACACATCCAAAAGAAAACAAGAATACCTCCAAAGCAAAAGCAAAGCAAAACACACCAAACCGAAAGCAAACCTACACTAACCAAAACAAACAAAAGAAAAGCAGAAAGGGAAACCTACTCTAACCAAAAGCAAAGCAAAGCAAAGCAAAGAAAAATAGAAAGGAAAACCTACTCTAACTATGTACAGGAAAAGAGTTGAAAACAACTCAAGATTGGAAATAATGCTTCAAATATTGCCCATTGACAGGTAGTGGAATATCCTCCCTGGTGAGAGTTTTCAAGCGGAAAGCATTATCTCTCAGGATCTCTGAAATATGGTAAGGACCAAGCCAAATTTTGTCAAATTTTCCATGCTCCCCCTTACGGTCATGGGATTTATCCCAGTAGAGAACCAAGTCAGAAATCCGAAAGGATTTTACCTTGGCTCTTTTATCAAACCATCTTTTGACTACACCCTGATGTTTAGCAAAGTTCTCTAAAGATTCATCTCTTCTTTCTTCAAGGTGTAATAGCTCCTATAGGCGGGCCTCATGCCTGTTTTCTTCATCATAATACTCATTAATGAATTGTATAGTTGGGATCCTCAATTGAATTGGAAATACAGGTTCCTGACCATATACAAGATGATAAGGGGAGGTCCCTATGGAAGTCTTTTGTCTTGTGCGATCTGCCCACAGAGAAAATCTAAGTTGAGTGTGCCAATCCTTGGGATTCTTTTCTAGTAACTTATGGATGACTGTCAAGAGGTTTTTATTGGAAGACTTAGCCAATCCATTACCTTGTGGATAGTAATTAGATGCAAACTTTATTATAATCCCATGATCAAAGGCCCAATTGGAAAATTTCAATGATGCAAATGCAGGACCATTATCACAAACTAAAGATGAAGGACATCCAAAGCGATTGATAATACCTGATTCAATAAAATCAATTACCACTTCAGAAGTACATTGTTTGCATGCAAGAGCTTCAGTCCATCGTGTAAAGTAATCAGTAATGGTGAGAATATACATGTGACCATCAAAAGAAGGTGGATTGATGGGACCTATGAAGTCCATCCCCCACTACGCAAAAGGTTTTACCTCAAAGACTGATTGGAGTGGAAGAGCTACATACTTCCCCTGGTTGCTGCAGTCTGGCATATGTGGCAAGTTCTGACATGACTGTGTGTATCCTTGAACAATGTAGGACAATAATAACCAACCCTTATAATTTTATTTGCAGTAGAATGGGCAGACCCATGGCTAGTGCCATATCTATCATGAAATTCAGCCATGACTCTCTCAGCTTCATGTCTTCCTAAACACCTCAGGTAGATACCTTCATGATTTTTCTTATATAGAACAACTCCCTTCAGCATGAAACTGTCACTCCTCAAGCGTAATTCTCTTCTCTGTACTACATTCAGATGGTTAGGACACCTTTGAGTCAGGAGATAATGAACAATATCATCATAC
>VDFB02275416.1:0-69561 GCA_007258455.2 Sequoia sempervirens
ATCAAGGAGCAAACTAGAAATTATCAAGAAAAAAATCTATATCTTTGGGATCCTTGGGCGGGGGTGCCCAAGATTTTGAGGATCTTAAAGTGAAAATTAGGGTTTGTCACCTCTAGAACATTTCCTTCAAAATTGATCAGGTTTTTCATTGGATTCATTGGCCAGCTCATCAGATTTGTCAGGCATCAAATATCACAGATTAAATGGAGGGATAAAATTGTGCAAAGCTTAAAAGTCAGTTGAAAAATGAAAATCATTTAAAATAATCTAACTCTGGAGGAGTTGGGCGCCCCGGCTAGCTAGGGGCACCCAAGCTTTTGAGCCCCCCAAAATTACTTTTTCGGGCCAGTCACCTCCAAAAGATCTTTCACAGAATACTTCAAGCTATCCAACGAATCCAGTATCTAACTCTGGAGGAGTTGGGCGCCCCAGCTAGCTAGGGGCACCCAAGCTTTTGACCCCCCCAAAAATACTTTTTCGGGCCAGTCACCTCCAAAAGATCTTTCACAGAATACTTCAAGCTATCCAACGAATCCAGTATCCAGGTCATTGGGTCATTTAAGCATCCGGAAATACAGATTCAACAGAGAATTCATTAGAAGGTTAAAAATTGAAGAAAATAAATAAAATGGTTATCTCTGGTGATCATGGGCGCCCCAAGTAGCCAGGGGTGCCCAATATTTTGAGGCCCCATATTTAGTTTTTTTGAGGTTGCATTCTCCAAGACAATCTTTTCAGATTCAATTAGGCTCCGCAACGAGATCATCAGCCAAGTTCATAGGATTCACCGAGCGCTTGGAATTGAGGATCAAACTTAGGTCAAAATCAAGCAAAAAAGTTGGAAATTTCAAGAAAATGTCTAAGTCTGCCAAGTAAAGGCGCCCAAGAATCCATGCCTTAGTGAAATTTCCAATTTTCAATTTTTCATCATTCGAAGCAGTGTCCACGTTTGACGAACCTGGCTCAGGATTGGGTTCAAAGATGTAAAGCTAGAGAATAAAGTGTTTTCATCCTCAAAACCTATTTAAGAAGGCTTTTTGCATTCATTATTGACTTGTTGCAGGTTAACAATCTAGAGGAGGAAGCGTACAATTTTCTTTACATCAAGATTTGGAGGGAAAAATGTGTTGCTTTTTCAATGTTCTTCGTGGTTTTGAGATCAGGTTGCATAGAGGCTCGCTTTTTCATGCTTTAAATTTCTAGGGCATCACATTTCAAAAGAAGGGGGTCATCTTTTTCAATTTACAACAATCTGGGTCAGCTTGGTTTTTGATTCTCTGCAACTTTGGGAAATTTTAAAATTTTCAAGAACCTGCATTTTCCATGCTTTTTTCGAGAAAACCTCAGTTTTCTCAAAATCTAATAATTTGGGTCTATTCAGTATGAAATTGTTTACAAAACCTAGATCCTAGTTTTTCAGCTATTTTTCAAAGCTTTGCATTGAGGAAAGATCAACTTTTTCAATAAACTAACAATCTGGGTTGCTTCAAAATATAGTTATCTTCAAAACCCATATTTTAGTTTTTTAGCTTTTTTTGGCCAAAAATTGAACATCTTGAATGTTCTTGAAAAAAATAAGTTTTTCTAGTTTTCATTGATCTAGGTCTCTTTGGAACAACATTCTCTACAAAACCCAGACCTCGGTTTTTTTTCGGGAATCTGCTTTTTCAAGAAAATTCAGCAACTTGTTTTCAACAATTTGAGCAAAACTTTTTCGGGCATAGTCTAGTTTACAGTCAAAATTCGAGTTTTTCAGCATGCAGTATTCTCCCATGGGATTCAGAACCAAGCAGCAGATGGGTGAATTGTTTGCAACCTTAGGCCGGACGATGTTAAGAAGTGTTTTTCAATACCACCATGGACATAAAACCTCATCATCTCAGTCGAAGAACATGAAAAGGTGTGGTATGAGCAAAAGGACAAGTATTGGAAAAGAGTTGTACAATACTCTTCCATTGAAAAATCAGAAGTGTTAGAAGTATAAAGGCTACAAAAGAAACAGAGGAAGGTTAGAAGATGGTCACACACGCAAGGAAAAATATATGTTGAAGCAAGATGATATATTTATAAAAGGTCATCACTCTAGTTGCAGAGTTGTTGTAAGTGGCAAGATTTGATAAAGCAGTTGAAGATATCAAAGATTTTCTAAGTTCAATTGTAGAAGGCGAGGAAATCTTGGAAAAGCGGAATATTGCTAAAGATAGTATCAATGCACTTGACGAAGAGGCAGTTACCATCTCTTTGGTGGATATACTCTCCAAAAATACCAATGGATGAGTTATCACGACAACAAAGATCTCCAGAGATAGATTTAAAGCAGCAGTTAACTCGATGCTTTTTCCGAGTTTTCTTGCTATTCTTGTCTCATGCTTATCTATTTTTTGTGAGAGAGAAAGAATCAAGTTGTAATAGTTGGCACTTTCCCTGTTTTTTGCTTTCATAGGTTGTTAGATAGTTATCTTGTTTTAGTTTTAGAAATAAAGCTTGCATGTTGGCAAGTCTTGTTGTAAAAGCAAGGAGATTTTAGGGTTCCCTACTCCTTCGCTTGTGTATAAATAAGGGCAGCCTTGCCCATTTTTCTTTAACCGTTATTGTGATAGCAAATTGCTGAGCCTATTTTGCCTGCAAGTTATTATTCAGTGTTTGTTCACTTAGTGTAAGAGCAAGCTTGCATGCCTACCTTTTGCTGCAAGATATTGTTCAGTTCATGTGTTATTTGTGTCAAGTGTATTATGGTTTGATCGCAAAATTGTAAGCCTATTATTGCTACAATCCTACTATCCTAGAAGTGTAATCTTTGTTATTTGAAATTTGAGAAAGGAAATCTTATGCTTGCTATGCTGCTCTGATCTACTGTCTCAGGTTTCCATTTTATATGTTTTGCTTACATAATCTCTATTTTAGCTTGAATTGAAAAATACAATTGTTAGTTTTAGGATTAGATTAGATAAGCAGATTTTAATTCAAATTTAGACACATAAACACAACATATACCCCAGGAAAACCCTCCACTTGAGGGAGAAAAACCCAACAACAATATATCACTTATATATTGAATGTAAAACAATGATCTCTTTTACAATAAGGCTGATTATGAGGCCAAGCAATATCACCACAATGGGATGCAAACACAAAAAGATATATAACTTCTCTCCGCTGATGATATCAATCTCCCCCAATAAGATCTTAGCTTTCTCCAAATATATGATCTGCACTTGAAGTATATCGCCCTTGAAAACTCACAAACTATACAATGAATGGAATGATGAATGTGAAATGACAAATGAACAACTTCAATATATACAAGTGAGAAGGAAACGAAGCATCTCCTCAAATCTTCATGTCGGCCTTCTACAAGAATCGCGTCTCTTTGAAACATGATGTCAGCCTTCAAAGTGAATCGATGAATCTTAAAGGGGTGGCGCAAGAGATAGTATCGGCCTCATTTAATTATTTGACAATAATTAAATATTAAATCATAGCTTAAGTGAAGTGCCCCTTCATACATATTGATCTCATATAAATTAAATAGTCGTTCAGGCTATATTAAATTTATAGTCTCAAGTCATGGCTGGAAGAAGTCGCCCAACGCTGTAATCATCAGCACTCCCTCTCAGCTAGGGAGGAATACTTCCAGTTGTACAAGACATAACACGCACACTGGCTGCACCCATATGTGGAAAAGGAACATATCACCTCATCATGATATCAACCATCATGGCTACTCCCATGAATGGTATATGTGCACAAGTGCCCATCATGGAATCACTCAATGTGAAGTTGTCATCTCATCATGACGTTCACCATGGCTACTCCTAGAGGGTGAAAAGCACAAGTACAAGAAAATCATTACGGACTCTCTCACGTGATGTTGTCATGGAGTCACTCAACATGACATCCACCATGGCTACTCCCAGAGGGTGGAAACAAGGGCTTTCACCTCAAATTTCTCTCACAAAGAAAGATGCATTAGGCAAGGGCTTACACCTCAAATCTCTCACAGAGAGAAATGCATTAGAGAAGATCACTGATGTTGAGACTCCCTATCAGCTAGGGCTTCATTCTCCACAATACCAAGCTTGTCTCGAAAGTACACACTTTATTTTGGAGAGAGGCTTGGTGAGAATATCTGCCGTCTGCTCATTAGTGCTGATGTACTTCAACTGGATCGCTTTCCTCAATACCATATCTCTAATATAGTGGTATTTGATCTCAACATGTTTAGTTTTGTCATGAAATATTGGATTGACAGAAAGCTTCACACAACTTTGATTATCACAATGAATGACAGTCGGCTCTAATGATTGTCCAAACAATCCTGCAAAGAGCTTCTGAAGCCACACTGCTTCTCGAGTTGCCACACAAGCTGCAATATACTTGGCCTCTACGGTGCTTAGTGCCACTGAAGACTACTTCCTGTTGCACTAGGATATCATCGCAAACCCCAAACTGAAGCAACATCTATAGGTGCTCTTCCGATCAACAACACAACCTGCCCAATCAGAATTAGAATATTCATGTAGCTTCAAGTCCACATCAAAAGAATATCTCAAGCCATACCCAACTGTGCCACGCAAGTATCTCAGGATATGCTTTGTTGCAACTAGATGTATTTGCCTTGGTTCACATATGAATTGACTAAGTGCTCTCACTGCATAGCAAATATCTGGTCTAGCATTGACTAGATACATCAATGATCCAATCAACTGCTTGTACATAGTGGGATCCACCAGATCTGAATTAGCTGTAGCCTCGTTTAGCTTCTGCAAGTTGGTCTCCATAGGTGTAGACATGGATTTGCAATCCATCATACCAAATCTCTTCAAGATGTCAATAGTATACTTCCCTTGACTCAGAATGATCTCATTTGGCTTCTGCCATACTTCTAAACCAAGGAAGCAGTGCATGAGACCAGGATCCTTCATTTCAAATTCAGAAGCTAACTCCTTGCATTTGATAATGAGGTGATCTTCTCCAGTAAGAATTAGATCATCAACATAGAGAACCAAGATCAATGTTTCGCCATCAATTACCTTGAAGTATAGGTTTGAATCAACATCATTCTTAGAGAAGCCCAAGCTCATCAGGTATCGATCAATTCTTTCATACCAAGCACGAGGAGCCTGCTTAAGGCCATACAAAGCCTTCTTTAGCCTGCAAACATGAGACTCCTTCCCATGAACCTCAAAGCCATCAGGTTGCTCAATATATACCTCTTCCTCAATTACGCCATTTAGAAATGTTTTCACGTCCATTTGGTGTATCTTCCATCCTCTAGATGCTGCAATAGCAATGATGGTCCTAACGGATGTATAACAAGCAACTGGAGCAAAGGTTTCCTCATAGTCTACTCCCTCTTTCTGAGAGAATCCTCTAGCCACAAACCTAGCCTTGTACTTCTCGATGCTCCCATTAGCCGCATGCTTGATCTTGAAGAGCCATTTAGAAGATGCTAGAGATTTTCCTTTTGGTCTAGGTATGATGTCCCAAACATCATTCTTGAGGATGGATTGATACTCTTCAGCCATAGCATCTCTCCATACTTGCTGACTAGTAGCTTCCTCAACACTGGAAGGCTCCAACTCAATGATTTGACTCATCAATGCAACATAGCTTGAAAACTTGTGAGGCCTTTTGCTTTCTTTGAATGTTCCTCTTGGGGCTGCAAACCTTTCTACCTCCTGCATTGTTTGCCTGGCCCAAAGAGGTCTCTTACGACCAATCACAACATCTCTCGGCCCATCAATAGGTTCCAAAGGCTCAACTGAATCATCATCTTCTTTAGGTTCAATAGCCTCCCTCTGAATCTCAGGAGTATGGTCAACTTCCATGTCCTGAGGAGACCCTTGATCTCCCTTGTCTATCTCCATGTCCTGAGGAGACCCTTGATCTCCCTTGTCTATCTCCATGTGAGTGCCCTTAGATCTCTTGAATGCAACATCCTCCTCAAATTTGACATCCCTGCTGATCTCTATGAGTTTCTGACCTAGAATGTAAACCTTGTAGGCTTTTGAAGACTCATTGTAGCCCACAAATATTCCCTTCTTGCCAGATGGTTCCAACTTTGTCCTTTTATCTTTAGGCACATGAACATATTCAGGACAACCAAAGATTCTTAAATGACTTACTTCTGGTTTCACACCTGTGAAAGCTTCTTCAAGAGTCATGTTCTCTTGAATGTGGTGAGGGCTTCTATTCTGAACATACACAGCTGTCCTAGATGCCTCAGCCCAAAGGAAGGTTTGCAGATTTTGATCATGAATCATGGCTTTAGCTGCTTCTACTATGGATCTGTTCTTCCTCTTTGCAACACCGTTCTGTTGAGGATTGTAAGGGACACAAAACTCCCTTTTAATCCCTACTTCAATGCAAAAGTTACAGAAGCTTCCAGAGATGTATTCTCCTCCATTGTTAGATCTCAAAACTTTGATCCTCTTCCCCGATAAGTTCTCTACCTGAGCTTTAAATTCCTTGAATCTCTCAAGTACTTCCTCAGATTCTTTAGACTTTAAGAAATAAATCCAAGTCTTTCTAGAGTAGTCATCAATAAAAATTATATAATACAAGAAACCACTCAAAGAAGCAACAGACATTGGACCACATAAATCAGAATGAACAAAGTCTAGAATACATTTAGATCTACTCTCACTACTATGAAATGGACCTTTAGTATTCTTATCCAAAGCGCAACCTCTACAAGTGCCTTCATGCTCTAGGCTGAGTTTAGGAAGGCCCGTGACCATCTTCTCCATGGTTGGTAGAGCTCTAAAGTGAAGGTGAGCAAGTCTTCTATGCCAAAGCTCACACGAACTTGATGAATCATGTAACAAACCCTGAAGTGGACAAGTGCAAAGTTTGCAGAGACTCTCATGTCATACTCCAATCACTCGGGCAGTCTTGATACTTGAGTTCTTTGGCCATGCAAGAACTTTTCCTTCAGAGAATGCAACTTGATATCCCTTGTCCTCCAAGGCTAAGATAGAGACAAGATTCCGCTTGATACCAGGAACAAATAGCACATCACTCAACTGTAAAGAGATGTCAGAATCTAAGTGAAGAGAGGAGGTCCCAACACCTTTCATAGAATAACTTGCGTCATCTCCTATAATGACTTGAACACTGGAATCTCTCTCCACCAAATCAAATAGATGCTCTCTAAATCTAGTGATGTGGCGAGAGGCACCACTATCAATCAACCATGTGTTCTTGTCTGTAGGCGCATTGCTTGATAAGGAAGAATAGAATAGAAAACCACTTGAATCCTTCTGAGGAGAGATCTCACCCACATTTGCAATTGAAGCCTGTTGCTTAGGTCTGGTTGGACAATCCTTTGCATAGTGATCAAACTTGTCACATCTAAAACATTGAATGCGAGAGAGGTCCTTCTTCTTAGATGCAAGGGCACCATCTGATCTTTTATCTCTATTCCTCTTGAAGTTGCCTTTCTTCCCTTCTTTTCCTTTCTTCTTCGAGGATTGAGCGGCAAGAACATGAATGTCTTTATTTGTAGAGCTTTGTCCAATTCCTCTTGCAGCCAATCTTGATTCTTCTTGGATGCAATCTGCTCTCACGCAATCAAACTTAGGAAGTTTTGATCTCCCACTGATACCTTGAATGAATGGCTCCCAAGATTGGGGAAGACCATTAAGAGCCAACAAATCCTTGTCATCAACAATATGCCCAATGGTAGAGAGCTGATCTCTCAATTCGGTGATCTTCATGAAGAATGTGATGAAGCTGTTGCTTTAATGCAAGAGCTTTGCTTGTATTGTTGATCTCATACATCTCCTCCAAAGTCTTGAACATTTCCCTTGCAGTCTTCAACTTGGAGATGATTGGCACAAGGTGGTCCTTCATGGAGTCTACCAAAATATTCTTTGCCTTAGTGCAATTCTTTCTCCATTGAGACTACTTCTCATTCTCATCGGATGGTCTGGGAACTTCGCTTTCCACGAACTCAGCTAACTCATTTTCTTCCAAAGTGAGCATTACTCTAAACTTCCAAGATGTGAAGTTGGCAGCACCCTCAAGTCTATCTTCGATCTTGAGCCCGTTCACCATCTTGACGATAAGATAGATACAAGAGAATGAGAATAAGCGTGTATGAAAGCACTGCTTATGAGAAATCTGATCACGATCTTGCTTATACCCGCTCTGATACCATGTTAGTTTTAGGATCAAATTAGATAAGCAGATTTTAATTCAAATTCAAACACATAAACACAGCATATACCCTGGGAAAACCCTCTACTTGAGGGAGAAAAACCCAACAACAATATATTGCTTATATATTGAATGTAAAACAATGATCTCTTTTACAATAACGCTGATTATGAGGCCAAGCAATATCACCACAATAGGATGCAAACACAGAAAGATATAATACTTCTCTCTGCTGATGATATCAATCTCCCTCAATAAGATCTCAGCTTTCTCCAAATATATGATCTGCACTTGAAGTATATTGCCCTTGAAAACTCACAAACTATACAATGAATGGAACTTGAATGAATGGAATGATGAATGTGAAATGACAAATGAACAACTTCGATATATACAAGTGAGAAGGAAAGGACGCATCTCCTCAAATCTTCATGTCAGCCTCCTACAAGAATCACGCCTACTTGAAACATGATGTCGACCTTCAAAGTGAATCGATGAATCTTAAAGGGGTGGTGGAAGAGATAGGATCAGCCTCATTTAATTATTTGACAATAATTAAATATTAAATCATATCTTAAGTGAAGCGCCCCTTCATACATATCGATCTCATATAAATTAAATAGCCGTTCAGGCTATATTAAATTTATAGTCTCAAGTCATGGCTAGAAGAAGTCACCTGATGCTGTAATCATCAACAATGAGTTTTCAGGTATGCGTTGAGAGAAAGTTTGTTTAAGTATCTGTGTCAAAGATCATTCCTTGTTTACTTTTAACTCTCAAGCTCTGAGTTTACTTGAGTTGTTAAAAACGTCATTAGAGTAGGCTTAGTCGTAGTTGAAGTTCAAAAGAGAAAATATCAGCTACAGCGTTAGACTTTTATAATCTTGTACTCTTAGCTGAAAACAAAAAAGATTGGCAAATAGTTTAGTTTACTTTCTTTAAGCATAATCAGCAAAGAGGGAGCTTCCCCTCCTAATTCGAAGAGCAATTTATCTATGCATAGCTGTCTGTTTCTAATCCACATTCCAGAGATGCGAATTGAAACGCCAACAGGTTATGCATGATGGGAAGTGAGATGGGGGTATGAAAACCTGCAATACCTAACAGTTGGCAACAAAGATTTGAGTTGGTTGAAGAAGAAAGGAGGTCAAAGAGCAGTTTAGAGTAGTGACTAAGTTCCATGTGGAGGTGACTTATCCTTGACAGCTGCAACATTTCCCTTTAGGCTCATGGCTGTCCATTTTCTGACAGGTGGTAGATCCCCTCCTTTATGATGAGCTCCATTGCAATGGCTCCATAAAAACCTTGGAAGATTCAGATTTACTACTTTGATGCCATGCTAGTTTTCAGACCATGGTAAGCAGAATCTGGACTTTGAAAAACTTATCCTAAAACTAGATAGCTTAAAACACAAAAACTCCAATCAAAACAATGATCTCTGACTATGCTAATCTAGAAACACATATTGCTGAAAAATGTGAATAGCAAATACACAGTATTGAACTCTCAAACTTGCATTTGTCTTCTCATTAAATCTGAAAATAAATACATTGCATCAGATTGAAATTTTAGAAAAGAGACTCTATATGCACCATAATTAAAATTAGAATACAGGCTCTTTAAATAGATAAGTGTGCTAAGAATCTAATTAAGAGAGACTAGAAGAGGTGTCAAGTAAAACTCCAAATTTACAACTTATTGGTGGACACTTAGATTGATTGATCAATCAACTAGTCTGATTAACCAATTGATCTAGTCTAACAACGAACAACACCCAATCAAAGTAGTTGAGACTAAGTTACATCCACAAATCAATCAAATCACAAATGGTTTACCAGGCACTTATCTCAAAGAAGACTCCCTACATAGCCGGCCCTTATTCTCCTATAGAACTCTGTCCTCTCCATGCTGATATCCCTTTTGCACACAGTTCTTGATTTGCTGCTGTCACTCTTGTGCCATCATTGTGAGAACAGTAACTGAGCAACACGAGGTAAAAACCCTAACAGCCTTTGGTCTTATGACAGTCCCAAAACTCAGAGAACTGAGCAACTCAAGGTTAAACTCTAACAGCTAACTGCTCTTATGAAAATCCCAAAACTCAGAGAATTGCAAACAAAATCTCTTACAACAGCTCTCAACTGGGATTGGATATCTATTTTTCATAGTTATTTTATTTAATTTCCAATAATCAATGCAAAGTCTCCACGTCCCATCTTTCTTCTTAGCAAGAAAAATCAACCTGCCACATTGTGAAGCACTTGGACAAATGTGTCCTTTCTGGATCAACTCGTGAATCTGCCTCTTGATTTCATCATTTTCCAAAACTAACCTCCTATAGATTGGCTCATTTGGTAGTGGTGTCCCTAGAATTAAATCAATAGAATACTTGAATTGAAAATGTGTTGGGACCCCTATTGGTGAATTGAACACATTCTGATATTGTTTCAAGATTTTATCCATTTGTTTATATGTTGGTTTTATGTTGTGGCCACTTTAGCATGTGTATTTAGGATGACTGATTTTGTTTCCTCAAGACAAACCATAAGCAGTACAAACACTCCAGTTTGATAAATCAAACATACACATTATTTAACACTAATCAAAGAAGCAAATTTTTGTGGATATACCTATATGGTATACAATACTTTCATTCACCAAGCTTGATTGTGACGCTATGTGGTCTGGACTCATATACACCATGGAATTGATACATGTATGGTTTCCACAACAATACATCACATATATCCAAAGGTGCTACATCACATATTATTTCATCCTTGAATGGTTTTATTGAATATGACAGACGACACTGTTTATTTACTTGAATATCTCACCCTTGGCTTATCCATCCCATGGAGTATGGTTGTAAGTTTTTTGTTGTTTTCAGAATTAGTCTTTTGACTGTCTCCATAGAAATTAGATTCTTCTGAATACCACTGTCAACAATAAAATGTAAAGGCTTTCCATTGACCCACATTTGTGAATTAAACAATCACTCTTAATCCTCATGAGGCAATACTTTAGCAATTGCAACTATGGCATACAACCCTGCTTGTATGATTTGCTCAAAAGGGTCTAGTGTTAATGATTCAAGCTCAACTTCTTCTCCATGTGTCTTTTTCATCAAATTCTTGATGGTTCGACGGTCCTTGGTGTTATGGAATACACTCTTATGTATTTCACACCACATGCTTGTATCTAGTTGTGTCTTCTTAGCACCCCATATCTTCTTTGGTGAGTTTGAGGGAGGAATTTCTAATATATGAATGTAATAGATTCATGAACAACAAAGAGGGAAGAAACACAGTCATGCATAGTATCAATAAAACCAAATTTATATTAAAATGAAAACTAAATATTACATCAAAAATCAAATATAATGGACATGCTTAATAATTGATCTCAGAACTACACCAACCCATATGCAATATAATAAAAATAATTATAAATCATTTTAATGTATTAGAATTTTTCACACTTCATCTAAACCTATTACATTCCATCAAAAAATATGTTGAAAGAAAGTGCAAAATTGCAACTGTACACTTTCTTGAATCATTGTAAAATGCCATGGATAAATACCATTACAAATATATTTTCAATGCAAAACCATTCTTACACTATTTAAGACACATTCATCAGTTTATAATTGATACTTACAAAATTTGATGCCTTAGAATATACTCAAAGCACAACAGATCCAGAAAACTAGATCAATGACCAAATTTTTTATGAGTAGTGAACTAATGTACATAGATATTTGGTTGTGATACTTAGTCTATAATAAAGGATCCTTGAGATTATAAAACTATGGGTTTGTGAAGAAACCCATCACCCTCTAGTCATAGACATCATTCTTCTAACATTTGTGTCCCAAAATATGTAAAAATGTTTGGGTATGAGTTAAAAATACCATGAGAATCATGGAGAAACATCATTCAAACTTGAAAAAATAACTTTTCATTAATAACACACCTAGATCTTGAGTGGTTTTTTCCAGAGCAACTTACAAAGTCTATTAAATATACTTCCATGTGATGGCATGGAGACATTGGATCATTAAACCTTAGTCACAACATTAAATTAGGGCATAATTTGTGATATTTATTATTCCCACTAAATCTACACCCTTTTGAATAAAAATTGTTTCTAGTTTCATTAAAATCACTTATCATAGTTGCAAGGCCTTACTAGCCTCATAATGGCTTTTGGGCCATCCAAGGGGTAGGTGGGAGTTACTATGAAAAATGTAGGAGCTTCATCCTTCAGAGGTTGGGGTGACATACATCTAATACCACTATTGGGGAATTATATATTAGGATCAAGACTACTTGATGATATGTACTTGGGGAGGGGGGATGGCTAATGGGTTGATAGAGTAAAGTGAATCGAACTTAGGTGGGGTCGCATGACTAGGTAGGAAAGTTCAACAATGTAGTCTAAAGGACTTAGAAACTTTTTTAGGTGAAGGGCCAGGATATCAAGGCTTAGTGGAAAGGTACGACATCAAGGGAAAACCTTAAGTTCTATGACTTTGATAAACACATAAAACACTAAGGAAAACACCATAAACAACCTAGATTTAGTCTTTTTATGTATTTTCGTCTCTTGAAACTTAGGGGACCCAATTAGGATGCCTTAATTTCATTATCAACAAAGGGTGAAATAAGGAAATGACACAAAAAGGGGAAAGGACTCAAACTAAATTTTACGACATATGGTTAAGTCCCAACAACACTCACTTTTCAAATACCACATCCCTATGTGATCCTCACACATGTGTGAGAGGAATCACATTTTATATCACACTTCCCCATGGTTCTCACATAGAAGGTTAAACCTCCACCAATGATCAAAATAAAGTAATCATATCCCTTTAAATCCTCTTAATTGATTCCCTCTCCAAGTGCACCAATCACAAGGTGCCACTTGGAGGCTTTCCTTCCTTCAAATATCTCATGCAACCCTTTCCATTACTCTCAAGATCAAATATCAACCTTGATCATTCAACTCCAAAATCTATAAATGGGCCCTCTTGGAGGTCATTTTCATCTATCCACTAAATTATAATGCTATGTTGTTATTGAGAGCAACCACATATCTTCATGAACTTAATCATATATGTTGAGAACAACTACACATAAGTGTATAATAATATTTTTTTGGGAGACCCTTGGGATACTTCTCAAGTTTGGGCACTCAGCCTCTTCAAGATCAAACAGAGTTGCAAAGGAAGCAATGTGTAAGGTTCTTTTTATTGTGTTAGAATATTTATTTTCTACTTCATTTCCTCTCATTCCTATTAGAGCATGCTCAGTGAGACCCCACATCCCAAATCTACTATTATTTTGAGTGCTTTTTTATGTTTTTATTTGTAAAATTAAGGTCAACACCTCAACCCTATACAAGTCACATCCACTTTATGGTGTGTCGTCTCCACTTTCCTTCAACACTTCTGCTCTACAAAATTGATGCAACTCGACCTAGAAGTTCCCATTTATTTTTGTATGTTATTTTTAATTTCTAATCCCTTTCAATTGTTTTGTAAATATTTTAAAATTTTAGTTGGTTTATCTTACTTTCCTAATATTTATTTATAGATAAAATTGTTTTTATTTTATAGGTTTTCTCCATTTTTTGGCCATAAACCATCACATCGTCAACACCTCTATTTCTAGGTCTAACCCCCACTCCATTTTCATCATTTTTTTATGTTTTATTTTAGGGTTTTGTGTAGAAACTAAGAGTGGCATCATCATTGTCTTTTTTGAAGGCTTACTTTGTTTGTTTGAGATTGTACTAACCACTATTTTGTAAATTATAATTTAAGTTCTTCAATATATGTTTATCTTGATGTCTTTAATTTTTAAATCATTATTTCTACCTCCCTACATTTCCTTCACTTTGTAGAGTAACACTTCTATTCCCAATCCTAATCTACCATTTTCATCATTTCTTTTTTTTCATTTCTTAATTTCTAGTATTTCCTAGTCCACTAACATTTTAGCCTATTGACAATAATAATGATTAAGTTTATATATTTTTACCATTTTTAGGGAGAATTCACTAACATATTTTTTATTATTTAGTTTTTTGGCTCATTTTCTACATCTTTTGATTTGATGTCTATATTTTGGTGTCACACCTCCAATTCATCTTTTAACACATCCACGGGTAATTCAATAGTCAAGGTAAAAACTTTATCCCATTGCTTACATATTTTATGTTTTATATGTCCTATCATTTGATGTGGCCATATTATTATTGTATCCACCTTGTAATTTTTTAAATCTTCTTTCCTTAGTTTTTGTGCTAAATATATATGCAATTTGTTGATATTCATTGAATTTTATAAAAAATCATCTATCAAAAACATTTGTTTCCAACTATTAACTTTTTTATTGCAATATTCATTTTCAAATACTTTATTTCATTATAGTTGTTAAACATTTTTTTTGAGAAATAATCTGGACTACTTTGTTTGTGAGAGAAGTGTATTCTCTCTCCTTGCATTGAAAGGTAACCTTGGAGATCAAAAACTTTACATTCTCTTTTGTTTGGATTAGAACCCAAGGATTATGGCATTTATTCTCCCATGCCACAAGTTGATCTTGGAGACAAAAAACACTTGTCATTATTTTCCTCTAGGCATCTACCTGAGGATTTCATCACCTTAAGGGATGACCTAAATTGTGTGTTCTTATAGGGTATACAAAGGGGGGAGAAAAAATTGTACCTTAGAGGATAACCATCATGTTTGGCTTAGCCTTGATGCCCCTTTTTGTAAGGATTCAAGGTGAAGTGGAATTGGACTTTTCCAATCTTGTAGTTGGACTCTAGTTCATGGAATTGGGTCTCACGTACATTTGGGTTTATAGAGGATGCTCGTAGTCAACTTGCACTAGCCTAGTTTAAGGATATTCGATCATACTTGATTTTGATACATCAATAAGTGGTTATCTCTAGAAAATTACTCACCCCATGCCCCTTAAAATGAGTGCTAAGGCTATGTATGCTCTCCCCTCACATAATAAAATCAATCTTGGGTAATAAAAAAAAGTAATCCCTACAAATCATACTTAAACAAGGTATATTAGTGGCCTTGCAATCATGTACACATCTAATTGAATAATTTGATGATGTTGATTTTATTAGAACTTTTTCTTGTGAAAACTTGTAATTTTATTCAAAATCCAAACCAAACTATTGAAAATCCCACAAAATCCAAAACAAAAACATTATTTTTTGTTATTAAACACATATTTCTAAGGTTCAAACATAAGCCACATTTCATAAACCAATTTAAACTACAACATCAAAACAAACCCAATATTCATCTTATAGGTTCTTGTTCCATCCCCTAGAAATTAAAACTTCATCCATAACCTAGCCCTCCTAAATCAAACCTCAACCTTTGAATCCCAAATCCAAAATCCACCCAAATCAAATCCCAAACTTAAGGTTGAAACCTTCAAATTCGAACTCCATAACCCCAAACTTTAAACCAAACCCTTAACATAAACCATATCCTAATACACTCATCAATTATCCTAAATCATAAACTAAGTCCTCTAACCAAACCAAAATCCCCATCCAAGCCATAATCCCAACTTCTTTACTAGCCATAATGAATCTAAATTCAATCCAAATTAAAATCTAAAATCAAAGATCAAAACCTTTGAATCATACCAAATCAATACATAATCAGGAAATTTTTCTTTCCTAAGTATTTTCATAAAAATTAATCCTACTTAGGAATCTAGCCTATCTTAACTATAGATAATAAACCAAATCCAACTAGCCTAATTTATAGATATCTTGATCATTTTTTTAAGTTTCCCTCAAACTTCTCGTCTAATTACTATATCCAAAAATATAATAGAACCTTACCTTCAAAATAAATTTCAACCTGACTAGATATCAAAACAAATCTTAAGACCAAACCCCTAATCAACCCCATTCATGTTCCTCCCAACACCAAACCCAAATCCTAAACTAGATAACATATCATCCAACCTAAATCAAATTTATCTTAAAGTAAGGACCATAAATCAAACCAATCATCATCCTTAATTGTTATTCACTGAATAAATTTACCTACCTTAAGTAACAATCAAATAAAATCCTTACATCCAACCTCGATCTAGCTTCACTTAAGAAATTCCTATCTTAAGTCTAACTAATCAAGCATTCCACCTTGGATAAATTGGCTTAGGAACATTTCCTAAAGTCCTAAGTTAGCTAATCCAAGTATCCAAATCAACCTTGCTTGAGAACTTTCTTATCTCAAATAAGAGATATCAATCACTCATCTCAAACTAACCTAAGGTCTTAACCACCCAAAGCACCTTTGATTTAGGAAAATTCTGGCCCTAGCTTTCAAATCAAATATCCTCCAATCATAAAACCTATCCAATATTCCCTTCCAAATCAAACCACCAAACCTTCAAAACATCAACATCAACCTTAGAAAAACAAAATAAAATGCACTTAAATATAAACAACCCTAAAACACAAATCACCATCTTATGCCACCAATCACTAGATCGTAAGTTATTGAAATCATGGATAGATATAATGAAAATAATTTTGTGACTAGCTATGGCTATCATACCTAAGGTGAAATATCACAATGCCAAACTCATCAAGACACAACAAATGAGAAATAAAATTTTATAATCCAACCCAAGTTCTCTTCTCAATTTATAGACTTTCTCAATGACGATATCATGCAATCTTACTTGGATTTCATTATACACCTTGATAAATATTATTTCTTAGAATAATTATTAGATATAAGATCTAATATCCCTTTTCATTTTCATTTATACAAAATCCAATACCTCATCTACCAAGATCTCATAACTACCTCTACATTTTAAATTCCATGTCCACTAATCTCCCTCAATAACCAACCCTCAACCCTTATAATGATCATACTACACCAAATAATGTGTGTTAGAGTCACTCAAGAACTCAAGCCTCCAAGATCACCTACAAAACCAAAAAAAAACCTTCTACAAGAGAGAAAATCAAGAGCATAAATTTTCAATAATGGATGCAAGATAATATCAATATACAATTCTCAAGATAACAATGGTATTGAATTAGAATGAAATGTACATATGATGCCTTTCTTATAAAGATAAAGTTGTGAGATAGGATTAGACAATATCCCTCCCCTTAGGAAGAAACAAAACCAAGATGGTATGTAAGACATCTTCCCATTCATAAAAGGAATATGTGAGAAGAAGGATGATGTGTGATGTCTCTAAAGTATGCTCTATTGGAATCAGGGAACACAGAGAGGTGGGGTTGACTCAGTGTTCTGCAAAATTTAACTTCATTAATCTGATCTTTAAACCACTTACAGCATTGAACCAAAAGAAAGATGCAAGCACATAAAGCAATCATCCACAACACCATAACACAAGGATTTTTACGTGGAAACCATGTTAGGGGAAAAACCACAGTGGAGGTCAATCCACAATTTGAGTACTCAAATATAGGTGTTATACAAATGGGGAATGCACATGCATTCAGGCGCACTGCCTAGAGCTCACTGCTCAAATACAAAAAGAAGAATCACTGTCTTACAAAGGATTTGAATTACATATAGAAGATTTGAACTGAGAGAATAGCATCTGCTAATGCCAGATTATAGTTCCAGTTAAGCTCATCAGTCGCATTCTTGACCTGCTTGTTTGATTCTGCTGTTCTGCTCTCTCTACTTTCATTCGCATCAAAAATTCTTGTATGCACAAGAGAAACTGTGCATAATCGCTCTACTATCCTTCTAAATTTTGCAACATAATTTGCACACTCAATTCTCATTTTAAAATGATATAAATGATCGCTTAGATATATCCACAACAAAGGATTTAATCAACCATATGTCGGCTTCAATAAAACATAAAATATTTTCCAACCGTCAGCCCAAATCTCAAATAATTTACAATGTGTACCATCCAAAGTCGGTCACAACATAGTGAGGACCCAAAACAAAATCCTCAAACCCCAAAGTACTTCAAACAATTTCACCTAGAACATCCGCAACACGCCACATTCACTTAGTTGGCCTTCTAGCATTGTTAAACAAAAAATAAATCAACCGTATCTCCTAACTCATACACCAATTGATGCGACGACACAAAAATTAAGAATAAGATATTCTAGATACCCAATTATCTTCCCTGAGATCCACAACCCAAACTAATAAACTAGTAATGCAAATGGATCAACAAACTCAACTTTAGTCGGATACCCTGTTCTTCACTCTGTCTTTCGATATGGATAAATATTGAAGTGTGAACTGGATCAATGACTTAGGTTTCCATCAATGACAACACTAGAAGCCATATGCCAACAATCTCCCCCTTTTTCATTGATGGCAACACTTAGTGAAAAATGACTAAGTGTCGGAACCAACATATTGCAATCCTTCAAGACTTCAAAAAAAGTCATAGCTGACACAACTCCCCCTAAATTTGATAAGGCATTTTTCACTGCTCTCTCTCCCCCTTTTACATCAATGAAAAATAGATAATAAAATATTTTCCTATAGTAATCCCTTCTGAAGTGAAACCAAAAACTTACTTATTCAAAAACTGGTTCGAAATTTTGAAGAAATACAGCCGCTACTTGTGTTAGAAAATTATTTTGTATTTTTCCTTCATCTCCAGAAGAAACTTCTTCCATGCTTCTACTACAATCTCAGTGACTATGATCATGTTGTTGTTTTCAGATGTCCAGTTGATGATAGCTTCTTCTAATATCTCTCATTTCCTCAGTATCTCAATCAACTATTCCAATCTGCATTATGTTATGTCCTTCACTTTCCAAAAGGTTTCAACAATCATGTTTCTGGTGTTTTGAACATTTGTATGCTATGTTTGTAATTTTTGAATCCTTTTCTTAATTGCACCATCTTGATCCTAAAACATGTTAAAATCTTGTCCAATATTGTTCAGCTTTGTTTCAATTTGTTCCAACTTTTCTTTGTACTTGTCGATTGCATGAGGCCATTGAAGACAGTAGTTATAGATGTTGTTTGTTATGTTTATGCACTGCCTTAGCTGATTCATGTGCCTTTTTAGCTTGGTAAGTGATAATGTGTACTGCTTCTTTAGGTGTAGAATTACCTCTTGTTCTTCCTTGTTCTGAGACTCAGAGTCCATGATTTCCTTGATGCATTCAATCATCTCTTTTGGAAACATATTTTGTAAACTCTCTAATTTAATATGGTTGTGCACAAGATGAGCACATAGTACGTTTAAAATCATGTCCTGCTAATATGAAGGTCTGATAGACCATATGTTTGTGATTTTCTACATTCCATCTTCCTCATGAATAAGTTGCAATAGCTCTTCTTTGGTCAAATCACCTTCTTCTTCACTTTCTTCTATCATTTCCTCTTCTTGTTTCGGTTCGGTTGTTTCCATTTCTTTTCTTTGGGTGTCCTCAATTTCCTTATCAGATTCATCATCTGGTATGTCCACAATCACCTGTTCTTTTCCTTTCCCTTCAACTCTTGGAGTCTTGCATGCTAGAGGAGTACAGACAGCAATTTCTTTTGCTCTTTTCTTCTTTCTCTCTATCTCACCGGAGGAGTAACCAACTTCAAGTTCGCTTACCGAAAGGGGAATACCAATTGAGTCAAAATTTCCTAGAAAACCTTTAAAGAAACTTCCATATTCTTGATCACAGTTTTCCAAATTGTTAGAGTGTATGTAAATATGCTTGCAAACTGGTTCACTCTCTTCCCATATTACATTGTTGTTTAGTGGTAAGAAATTCATAAAATACATCACAAGACATATAACCAAAGTACCAAACCTGAAAGGGTATCTATCATCTTTGTCAATTGTTTTTTCTCCATCAATTGATCTTTCAGTAATCCGCAAAGGTCAAAATCTTGATCTTCCATTATCATCTTGTGAGAAATGTAAACAGCACCTGTCGAATTTGCACCTTCTCTGTTTCTGAAAAATATTTTGTAAGATACTCCATGCGCAATGTACCTTGTCACTGAATCTCTGATTGTTGAGATTATTAATTCCCTTTGATCTCCAGTTACTCCAGTTAGGGTTTCAACTTCCTTATTTTGGATTTACTTCTTTCTTGATACATCCCCAAATTTGCATAACCCAGTTATAGTTCCAATCACTTCTTTTGAGATATGGTAAGGTTTATCCAGAGTTAGAATATCATCAATCAATTTGTCCAAAATAAACTTAACGATTTCTACGTTCTTGAAATAGGGGAATTCACTCCAAATATCCAATCTTTTGTTTTTTGCTTCTTTCAACCATTTCAATTCATCGTGCAACATGTCTCTTACAACTCTAATCTTCCCACTGCTATACTCATCTAGGTTTATCATTCCTTTGATTTGTTCCATTTTACCTTCCGTACTCATGTCTTGTTTCTACCAAAGAAATTCTTCAACCGCACACCAAATTAAATGGAAATTTCTCAATACAACTGAAGTAACTAATGGATTAGGGTTTCACCACCGAATTATCTTCACACTTTTGAAATTTTGTTGCAGAGTGCTCTCCTTCTTCTTTTCTTTGATTTAAAGTGGCAAATGAGGGTTCCAACTTGCTTTTTATAACTCGCACACCTAACCTTTTGTTGTATTAAATGTTTTTTCCCTAGGTGTTCTGGATACCCTATTTTCTCAATCAATGAGAGAAAAAATATTCTACGGACCTTCAACTGCTAGAAAGTTTTTTCCAATGCATCTATAAATCATTAATACAACTATTGACAATCTACCACATTTTGGCACCAACTACCGACAGGGGGAAAAAGGATTTTCTTGAAAAACTCCCCCCTAGGCCAATGGCCTGAGATCAATTCCTGGAGGAATTACCAGAAGCAGGTTTTGGTGCAGGCTCATTTCCTACAATAGAGGGACTCTTTCTTACCCATGTCTTCTTCATTTGATCTCGTATTTCATCCACAGTCACTTTCCCTTTTCCTTTATCATCTTTCTGTGTATTTCTGCCTTTGTATGTCAGACCTCTTCTATCCATATTTTTGTTTCTACAGAATCTTGCAATGTGACTGTATTTGTTGCAATTTTAACACACAAAATTTACTTGTCCAAACCAGTCATTCCATTGATTTCTTCTTGATCTGCATTGGTTAGCAATATGACCAAATCTTCCACAAGTATAACATTTAACATTCCTTCTACTGATAGAGTTGTTTGACATATTTTTGCATTCAATTGACTTATAACCAAACTTATTGCAATTGAAACATTGACCAGAGAATGATGGATCACTTTATTTCATTTTACTTCTACATTGAGTAGCCATATGACCAAATTTATTGTAACAAAAATAGTATCCATTAAATTTTTGAGCATTAGGTTGTCTTACTGGATGCCTTTTTGCTTTGTTCATCTGATTTCCTTGCCTGAAATTCCTTTGTTCAGATCCGAAACTTTCTCCTTTCACATATCCAATACCTCACTTTTCATTTTCATTCTTCTAACCTTGAGTTAGCTCATCAAGCTTAACTGAGCTAATATTTAATTTCTCCTTGTATTCATTTGCAGTAGCAAGTTCATCCTTGAGAATAACAATTTGTCTTTCAAGCTCTTCTTCATTGTTTATGGATTATTGTAGTTCAATCTCCAACTAAATGAATCCTCCATTAATTTTGTTACATTCATCAGATCTTTCTTTTAAGGACTGAGCAAGATTCTCCTCATTCTTCTTTCTCTCTTCAGTCTCCTTATTCAGCTTCATCACCATAGATTCCATCCCATGCTTTAGGGTAGCATTGTCTTTGGCAAGCTTTTCACATTCTTCAATTATTTCCTTCAAGGTTTGATTTAGGTGAACATCATTCATGCTTTTGCTCTCTTTTTTTCTTAATCTGATTATAGAGATCATTTCTCTTCTCCCTGGACTTAATAATCTAATCCCTCAATGTCTGAATGAATTTCTCAACATCCTTAAGACTTGTTTTCAATTCTCGAACTTCTGCTTTGGACTGATCAAGATCATCAAGTGCCACCAAAAGCTGCTGCTGAAGACTACCAGAGTCCATTACTTTCTAAGATCCACCTTAAGCTATTAAATTTCTTCTGAGGAACTAGGATCTAATACTAAGTGTTGGAATCAAGGAACACTGAGAGGGGGGGTGAATCAGTGTTCTACAAAATTTAACTTTATTAATCTGATCTTGAAACCACTTACAACATTGAACCAAAAGAAAGATGCAAGCACATAAAGCAATCATCCACAACACCATAACACAAGGATTTTTACATGGAAACCCTGTTAGGGGAAAAACCACGATGGAGGTCAATCCACAATTTGAGTACTCAAATATAGGTGTTATACAAATGGGGAATGCACATGCATTCAGGCACACTGCCTAAAGCTCATTGCTCAGATACAAAAAGAAGACTTTGTCTTACAAAGGATTTGAATTACATCTAGAAGATTTGAAAGAGAATAGCATCTGCTAATGCCATATTACAGTTTCAATTAAGTTCATCAGTTGCATTCTTGACCTACTTGTCTGATTCTTCTCTTCTGCTTTGTCTACTTCTATTTGCATCATAAATCCTTTTATGCACAAGAGAAACTGTGCATAATCACTCTACTATCCTTCTGAATTTTGCAACATACTTTGCACACTCAATTTGAATTTCAAAATGATATAAATGATCGCTTATATATATCCGCAACAAAGGATTTAATCAACCATATGTCGTCTTCAATAAAACATAAAATATTTTCCAACTATCGGCCCAAATCTCAAATAATTTACAATGTGCACCATCCAAAGTTGGTCACAACATAGTGAGGACCCAAAAAAAAATCCTCAAACCTGAAAGTACTTCAAACAATTTCACCTCGAACATCCGCAACATGCCACATTCACTTAGTTGGCCTTCTAGCACTGTTAAAGAAAAAATCAATCAACCAGATCTCCTAACTCGTACACCAATTGATGTGATGACACAAAACTTGAGAATAAGATATTCCAGATACCCAATGACCTTCCCTAGGATCCACAACCCAAACTAATAAACTGGTAATGCAAATGGATCGACAAACTCAACTTCAGTTGGATACCTTGTTCTTCACTTTTTCTTCCGATATGGATAAATACTGAAGTGTGGAACGGATCAATGACTTAGGTTTCTATCAATGACAGCACCAGAATCCATATGCCAACATTCTCAAGTGTCTCCATGTTGATGTCAAAAGTTGACACACTCTAAACAAGCATTCTAGGCTACACTATTGAAGAGGACAATCCAGATGCTCCTATAAACAAATGTAGGACATAATCCAAAGATAATGATATCTCCTTTTCAAATAGGACAAAGAATCCTCCTCCAAATTCTTTCTAAAAGTATCCATACTCATGTCAAATTGGGAAGAATGACCATGTAGAGAATAAAAAAGAAGGTCAGAGTGTTTCCTCACAACAACTGAAGAAGAATCATCTCCATCAAAGAGAATATGTATGCAATCAATGATGTCTCCAAAATTTGAAATGTGGGACTCAACAAAAAAACTAGTAATGCATGTAAAGTACTCATCCTAGGCAGCCTTATCTAGAAGATCATATATCTATCCTACTGCACTAAATCACAAGAGGCCAAAATTGTGACAACACAAGCATCATCAAATGTAATAGAAGATTGAGGAGATGAAATTCAAGGCTCAAGAACATGATCTGATGTGAGAACACCCAAGTTCAAGTAGTTAAAAGTCTCCTCAAAATCATCATCCACACTACAAGTATGATCAAAAGTAGGAGGAACAAATTCATCATCAAAAGAAAAATTTGATAAGGTGTACAACCAATATGCATGATCAACCATCCTAGTAGCAATAATCTCTCTACTCTCTAATTCTATAATGATAATTGTATTAGGAGTGAATTACATAGTTATCCCATCTCCACCATGGCTAATATGATAAATGGAAAGAAGATTGTTTGAAAAATGAGGTACTCACAAAACATCATTAAAAGTTCCCTCCCCAATATTAATAGATCTCTTCCCAATTACATTCATATATTTATTACTTCCCATAAAAATAGGAGATATGGCACAAGGCTCAAAAGAATAGAAAATACATTGTGAAAATGTCATATGATGATATGAAAGTCATCTCCCTTATCCAAGACATGTAGAAGCACAAATAGCTTGTCCTTTTTCTACCTAATGTAGTAACTATACTAGCATGAGCTTTGTCCTTATTAGATTATTTTGAAGAAGAAGATGATGATGAATCAGACAATTTGAAAGGTAGATTGATATGATTCTTATAAGAAGATGTCTCAATTCATCAATATCCTTCTTAGAACAATAATTTCCATCATGTCCAAGATTCTTGAAATATGAACAAGTAGGCTTCTCCTTCTTAGATGATTTCCCTTTGGAAAAGGATTTATTTTATGCTTGATTTGAATGTGGATTGTTCTTTGATTTCTTTTATTTCTTAGATCAACATGTTTTGACTCTTTCACCTAACTAACCAATAATGCCTAAGATTTAGGTGACTTTATGAGACCCATGGAAAGAATATTTTGTTGGTCATGTATTAATGTATTAGAAAAATTTATAAAGGAAGATGTAGTATATGCAGACCCATAGTCAACCGATGAGTATGAAATCTAGAAAGAAAGTTGCATAATTAGGACCAAGTTTGTTCAATGCATTATACACCAATTGAATGTCCTTTTTATCAATTTCACATGCTTTGCATTTCTCTCTTAAATGATTAACCTTAGTTATATAGTCTTGGATGTCATCCAAATTCTTAGTATCAAGTATCATTATTTCATTATCAATTTGATAGCTTTTTACTTCATCTGTAGTGTCATATAATGTTTTCCATTTGTTCCAAGCCTCATGAGAATCCTTACATGATACAATTTGAAATAATAGATCTTGATAAATTAATCTACGAAGGAATATAAGATTTTTAGTATGTTCAATCATCCATTTTATCTTCTTCTCATCATCATTAGGTTCAGGTACCTTATTTTTCAACTTATAGAGAGTGACCTTGACTCATTAGAGCACTCCATGCATGTCAATACAAAGTTGAAAAGTTGTATAATGTTAGAAAAGGAACCTTAGAATAATCCATGGAAAATAAGAGCACAAGCAAATAGATCAAAAGAATGCACCAAGAGACCACCCCCAAATCACTCAATCAAGAATCCCCCAAAAAATATAATTTGGCACTTTATATGTAATGTGATTACAATGTCAAAATTGCTTTCCATAGTTTGCAATGCCAAGATGGATCAAAGATGGAAAATTACAATAATATCTCATAATGAGATCCTTAAATTGAAATTAAACTTTCCCAGTATGATCTAGACTAAAAATGAAGCCTTCCCAAAAGGATAAATCTTCTCTAGGTGTCAATATGTCCAATTAATCAACCAAAATATAAATTTACACAAATATAAATAAAAGATACTTGGGCCTAAATCTATAATATTTACATGGATAGAACTATATATCTCCTCAATACCTTTCCAACACCACAAAAATCATGAAATTTTGGGTAATCTAGCAAAAATTTATGAGCACAGAGGTCCAAAAAGGAAAATATGACTTCAACTAGCAAAAAAATCACTTGAGGAAAAATATAAAAAAATGGCTTGCACCACTATGAAATTCTCAAAGCCAGCTTTTCGTTGATATCTCATTTGCAAAATTTTGACACCCTGGCAAAAAGATGGCATTTTGAAAAAAAATTCCCTATTAGGGCTTGGGGAGAAAAAAAATAGGCCCTAAACACTAAAATTGCAGTCACCCATGTGACCTATCGTGCATTGAGCTTAAAATATAGGGTGTCACAGAGGGTGGTGGTGTGGCGAGGGGTGGGTGGGGTTGTGCCACCTACAGGCACTTAAGCCCTATGGGGATTAGTGGAACCTCCTACTCTGTTGGGTGAGAAATGAGGGTGCCAAATCTTAACTGGAAAAAAGGAAAATATTTTAAAAAATAAAATATGATTTAAAAAACAATAGTATCATATGATGTATGATGTGATGCAAGAAAATTCATACATCGATGAAGACTATCGTACTTCAAACATAGAATATGTCGATTTGACAAGGAATATTTGCTTGGGGTACCACAAATCTATTGATGACTGGTATGGCTGCATATGGACCGTACAGACATTATGGATCCATATACTATATTGAAACCTTTTTTGTAACCCCGGCCAAAACCCTCAAAAATGGCTAAAAAAAATTTCATCCAAATATCAAGTGCTTTATATGAAAATGACAGTTTCCAAGCCTTCTAGACTCAATGTGAGGTTCATTTTACCCCAATGTGCATTGAAAAAAATATCAAGCTCAAATCACCCTTAGATTTGAGAAGGGGGTTTACAAATCTAAATATGTAATACCATGTTAGAGTCACTCAAGGACTCAAACCTCCAGGATCACCTACAAAACCAAAAAACAAAATTCTACAAGAGAGAAAATCAAGAGCATAAATTTGCAATAGTGGATGCAAGATAATATGTGATCAATGTACACTTCTCAAGATTGCAATGGTATTGAATTGGCATGAAATGTACATATGTTTTTTTTCTTATAAAGGAAAATTTGTCAGATAATATTAGACAAGATATTGACATGTGTCATAATCATGTACAATGAGACAAATGCCTCAATATCATTAAATGACCTGGGACACAAGCATTAAATTCCATGATAAGATAAGATAATATCACATGACACCTAAGACTTCTAGAAATATTCCCTAGGACCTAAGTAGACTTAACATGTAAATGGGACCTATAATGAACTAGATAGGTAAAATACCTATTTACACCAACAATGTGTTCACAACCTTCTCTCAAACCTCACCATCTGATTCCCCCAATTTTTGCACCTCCAAAATCAAGTGACATACATATCAATTGACCCATAACCAATACCCATGCACTTCACAACAAGACACTTCTCATCATGCTCAAATTTATTTTAATATAATATGTTATTAAAGTCCCATTCATGTATCCCCCATTTGATCCACCTCAAACAACATTCTTGTTGGAGTGAAGAAGACACCGAGAGGGGGGGTGAATCAGTGTCTTAGACAAATTTTAACTTTTTCCTTAAAACAAAATTGAATAATTTATGCTCTTAACATTTCAATGATAAATACATTCATGAATTGAATGCAATCATTAAAGAACTAAAATAATAAATATTAAAGCAAACCAAAGATCATCACAGTCTTGAAACATTATCACATCAAAGCAATGAGGTCATAAGACAAAGAATTGGACGAGTGAAAAACCCTCTAGGGGTAGAAAAACCACTCCAGAAATGATGCCTCACTAGCTTAATCTAAAAACTTTCTGCTTACAATGCCTCACGGGCAATACTATCTCACTGATAGATTTCAAATGCCTCACTGGAAACACTATCTCACTAATAGATTTCAAATGCTTCACTGGCTATAAAAAAATGCCTCACTGGAAAAAATGGCCTCACTGACCAAAGAACCTCACTGGTTACACATTTTCCTCACTGGCATACACTTCATCATACATTTCTCAAAAAAGAATTCAACTACAGAGGATCACTTTGTTTCTCTACAAAACATTACAACACTTTTTCACTAACATAGTATATGTCCCAAAGATTCATAAGATGGAACCTTTAAAACATATAGTATACTAGGTATTTTTTATTGTTTTGTGCACAATCCTTTCAAAAATAGATCTCTGCATTTTACTCAAGATCTTTATAACATAACAATTACAAAGGATAAATATCACATATACAAACTATGTGATTTCTCCATTATGTTCAACCAACCGAACCTGGAATCCAAAAAAAAAACTTTTATATCCTTCAGGGTTGTTCATATTTGAACACATAACTGAAAGAACCACTAATTGATCACATCTGTCTTTTAGATAATGCCACATGTTAATTGTCTTCAAAACTGCATTCCTGAAATAACAACTTGCCTTAACAATTAATAGAATGTACTCGTCTTTGAATAAAATGAATATCAAACCAACTGTCTTTATCAAAACTGTTGTGATTCCCTCTTTAACAAATAATAATGATCAAGTTGTAGTTTGCTCAACCAGAGTAAAGAAGGTAGAGTATGCATGTAAACTGAAATGTTAACATACTGAACACTCTATACTCGTACTAGGTTTTTAGACCTGTGATGTTTTAGCGGTAACCCATTATAAAGCACAAACCAAAACTAGAAGATAGCTATAACAAATTGTCACTTCCATAATACAACAAGCGAACTAGGGTTTTAACAAAACTTTATGCAAATGATTTTGTATAGCATATAACCTGTCTTTTTCAAAATAAAAATGGGGCTTTAGGAACAAAGACACCTATTACTTTCTCCTTATTCCATGTTGAATCTGTCACAAACCATCATGATCTTGGTAACCATTCAAGGCAGCTGGCTCCTCTTCAAAAACAAATCAAACTCTAGCATGTTGTGCCCTAGTGAGGGATTTTCAAAAAATTAAATGATAGAATGCCTTGAAGCTTCGGGTTTTACATATACATGTCATGTGTCTTCAAACTTAGCAAACCCGAGAAGGGATTTATTTCCCTTTCTTTTATTTCCAATGCCTTAGTACAATAACATGTGTTTGGTGCCAATAACAAGGTCTATAGACCGTGTCTTATAAATTGATTTCATATCACAACCATGTATTAGAAATACCTTTCCAAGGAACATTTTTAAGAGTATAAGAGATGAAACTTTATCACTGCATGACAAACCCAATATGCCATATAAAATATTTTTTGTCAAGATACTAGGAAACAAGGTTACCACAACCTTTAGTATCTTATCACAAATGTAACCAAGATAAAAACAAAATATATGCACTGTAATGAACTTCATAACCTTGTATGCCAAAACAAATGTTCATTAAAGAATTGTAATGAAGAAGGCCATTTTAATGATCATGAATATGCCAAACTGAAATACCAAACCAATGCCACTATTAATGATCATGAATATGCAAAACCTTCAAAAATAGTAATAAAGACAATGTGACTCACAAATATTTCTTCCTTACACAT
The DNA here is from genome assembly GCA_007258455.2 of Sequoia sempervirens. Lineage (NCBI taxonomy): Eukaryota > Viridiplantae > Streptophyta > Pinopsida > Cupressales > Cupressaceae > Sequoia > Sequoia sempervirens. The sequence goes on from VDFB02275416.1 coordinate 29,266, forward strand.
AACCTTGAAACTTTGTCATATATGCCTTACCAAGGAGCCTTATAAATGTGCCTTGTAAAATATTGAATAACCAACCTTGAATTGCCCAAGTAAGTGTGAGAACACTTTGTAAATGCCATCACCAAGTGAAATTCCATATATTTGTGATCATGTCAATCACCTTGAAACCTTACATATACCTATTTGAAACAATGCCAACCTAAGATGCCACCAGGGTCAACAATTTCCATCTATATCCCAAATAATAATATTCTTACCTCCCCTATCCATACCACGAAAAACACTTCCACAATAGATAATGGTTCCACCTCACATCCAATATCAATTATCCTTCTACCCTCCAACCACATACTATGCTCCAACAACATATTACCCACCACCAACAACAACATATCCACCAAAAACAACCTATCCTCCTATAATATTTTATCATCCAACAAGCTCCTATATGCCCATGTTTTAATTTTCTTCTCAACCTCCATCTCATCAATAATGCATCCCACCAATGAACATATTTCACTCCACCTATCAAAAAAAACCACCATAAATTACCATATTAGTCCAACCTCAAAAACCTTTTTCTTGGGAACCCCTTTTCCCAAGAGTGTCAAGGGATTAAGGACACCCTTCAAGGGTTGTAAATAAGAGCATATGACCAAAGAAAATAATTTGTATTTGAATATCTATTTCCTTACCCTTTCAACCACTCTATAATGATGGTACCTTTTTTGCCACATTTTGAAACCCAAAAATTTGATAAATTCAAGGGAATAAGAGACCTCAAAGATCATGTCAAGTAGTTTTTTATGACATGCTAGGATATCATCTACCTAATGAAACTCTTCCTATTCAAATCTTGGGAGAATAGGCACTTGAGTGTTTCATGCACCTACCTCAAGGATCCATTACATATTATTCTAACTTAATTGAGAATTGTGTAACCCATTTCTCATGCAATGTCAAGAATAAAATAATAAGTCTTGATCTATGCAATTCTAAACAACATAATGGTGAAGCGGAATGGGTGAGCGAGAACGAGGTTTTTAATTTTCTAGTTGGCAATGGGTGTTTGGTTCGAAGGCGGCTAGGTCTGTGCCGGGGGGTGGTCTTTCTGGGGATGTGGCAGGGGACAATGTAGGCAACAAGCAGGAGGGAGCAGCTTCTAAGGACTGGGGCCCAAAGAAGCGAGGGGACCCAGGTGGTAAGGTGGCTTCAAAAGGTAAGTTTTCCTCTATCTCTTCTCCGACTGGCAGGGCTAGTGGGTCCAGGTGTTTGGGAAACCAGGGCGTGGATAATGTTTCAAGAGACTAGTCATAGGAGGATTCAAAGAGGAAGTGGGTTTCACTGTTTGGAACCAAGCATGTTGTTAAGTCAATCTTTCCTCTGGTTAGCAATATTTTAGACCCTGCGAGTGGGACGTATGCCATTCTTGTACCTGATCCAGTGATTGATCATAGTGTTTCTCTAATGGCATCATCACTGGTGGCAAAATTTATGGGCCCAAGACCAAATATTGAAGTGGTTAGGGATTTTGTAAGGAAGAAGTGGAGAGCTAAAGGTCAAATTGAGGTTGTGGCTCTTCCCAAGGGTTTCTTCTCCTTTTCTTTTTCCTGTGAAGAGGACAAGCTAGTAGTTCTGTGTGGTGGCCCTTGGGTCATTGGCAAGTCATCCTTGGCTATTAAGAAGTGGTCTCTGAAAATGGACTTCTCAGATGCTTCTTTTGAAGCAGTGCCTATGTGGTTTGTTTACCAGGTTTACCATTGGAGTATTGGAATGAGGATGTTTTTAGGGGAATTTACAGCTCCTTTGGGGAGTTGTTATCCATAGACGCCATGACTTCATCTAGAAAAAGGCTAGTTTTTGCCAAAATCTATGTGGGTATCACTCAGTCTACTGACTTGCCATCATCTATAGAAATTGATTCAAAACTTGGAAAGTGGGTTCAGACTATAGAGTTTGAGACTCTTCATTTTGTGTGTTTTACTTGTAAAAAATCTAGGCATTGGGCAAGGAAATGCCCAAGCAATGTTTCTAAGCATGACACTAAGATAGCTTCTAAGGAGATCAAGATATGGAGGGCTAAAACATTGGAGAAACCCCTAGAAGATGTGAATATAGGTGAGAATAATATACCTAAGGATGGTCAGCAAAATAGTGGGGAGTGCCAAAACCCCAGTCCGGGAGCTAATAACGTTGAGGAGCCTTTGAAAGGTTCTGACAACCTCGAAGTTCCAAAAGGATATGTTAATGATCATAACAGAGAAGCTTTGGACTCAATAACTAAGGGATCCCAGGGGGAGGACGAAAAGATAGAAGGAGGGAGCATTGAAAAGCAGGATGAAAGCTTAAACTTAGAAAAGTGGGTTCCAAACACTATAGCAGAGGAGTCGAAGGAAACATCTTGTTTTGGTCAAGAAGTAGGAAGTAAAGCAAGTGGTGAGGAGGGCTCTATGGAGGTTGGGGAGAAGATCATTCATTCTTCTATCCAGGATGGTTCTCGAAGTTCTCCAAAGGTTGTGAGATCCACTTTTGGGAATTTTGTGGATACCTGTAAGGTGAGGAATGACGTGGGGCATTCTCTGGTAAATAATGTTGTTGTTGAAGATGATTTCATGGATGGGAAAGAATTCATGGGACTTGAGGACCTGGACCTTGACGAGGATATCTCATATACAAAAGTTGAGAAGAAGAAGAGCAAAAAAAGGAACACGGTAGGGGTTTCTACAAGAAATAGATCAAAAGCAGATTGTGGAGTCCAGAGAAGTTTGGGTAGAAAATCAACAAAGTGGCATAGAGAATAGGATTGCATCCAAAATATTGTTGAAGGGGTTAAAAGAGCCATCCCAAAGACTTTTCAAAGCAATACCCCATTAAAGAAATGAATTTCATGTCATGGAATATTCGGGTTCTAAACAGTTCCCATAAACAAGATATTTTGCACAATTTTGCTAGGGACCATAAACCAAATATTTTAATTGTTTAGGAGTCCACGATGCCTAAGGATAGAGTGGAAAAGATTAATATTTTCAAGAATTGTGGTGTGCAGGGTAGGAGTTCGAAGGGGGCTTCTGGAGGTTTAGTGACTTTTTGGAATCAGGATCATCTTCATGGTACTCTGGTTTGGGAAGATGCCAATCATGTGGCTACTAGATTCAGGTATATCAGAGATGATTTCAGCTGGATTTTGTCTAATATCTATGCCCCAACATTAAAACTGTGAGGATTTTTTGGAAAATACTTGAGTCTTTTAGGTTATGCTTCCCTAATGAGAACTGGATCATTATGGGAGACTTTAACACTCTGTTGCTTGTGTCAAAAAAATTTGGGGGTTCTCAAATACAGATGGATAGTAAATTGGACCTGATGGATTTTATTAACTCCCAATGTTTGCATGATGTGGACCTTAAGGGGGCTACCTACACTTGGTCTAATAGGAGGGTTGGGAATGATCTTATCCAATTTAGGCTTGATAGGGCCTTAATTTCGGATAATTGGATGAAGGATTATTTTTGTTCTTTAAATGCTCTTTCCAGAATTGGCTCAGATCATTTCCCTATAAGTTTTGTGGCTAACTCTATGTCAGGTAAGAGAAGCTTCCCTTTTAGATTTGAAAGAATGTGGTTGTCTCATCCGAATATCTTTACTTGCATTCAAGAGTGGTGGAATATAAAGGTTAGTAGTACTGCTATGTTTCGGGTGACTAAAAAGCTCAGCGAGGTCAAAACCAAGGTCTGAATTCAGAATAAGGAATTTTTTGGGGACATTTTTGCTACTAAGTCTGCTATTCAGTCTGATTTAAAGGATATTCAGGATAGAATTTAAAAAGATGGTTATGTGGGAGACTTCCTATCTAGAGAAAATGAAATCCTCCTAAAATATCATGATATTATATCAAAAGAAGAGGAATATTGGAAACAAAGATCAAGATCAGTTTGGCTTTTGTCAGGGGATAAGAACACCAGGTTCTTCCACATGACTACTATGAAACACATGGCATCTAATCGTATCACTCATATTTTGAAGAATGGTGTCAAAATTGAAAAGGAGGATGAGATTAGGAATGAGGCCATCTAGTTCTTTGCTAACCTTTTATCTGTGGAAGAGAGGATGGATGTGAATGCTCAACAAACCCTCATTGATGCTATCCCCAACATTCTGAATGAGCATCAAAATAGATCTTTGACTGCTATCCCTTCACCGAAAGAGATTAGAAAGGTTGTTTTTTTCTTTTGAAGGTAATAAGGCCCCTAGTCCTGATGGGTTCCCTATATTCTTTTTCCAAGTCTTTTGGGAGATAGTTGTTGATGATGTGGTTAATGTTGTTAAAGAGTTTTTTGGATCCAGGAAATTGTTGAAAGAGCTTAATGCTACGTTTATTGTTCTTATCCCCAAGTTCCCTGGTACTGATGCTATTGATTTCTTCCGCTCGATTAGCTTATGCAACTCCTTTTACAAAATCATTCCTAAAGTGGTACCACTAGGCTTCTTGGGGTTCTCCCGCTGTTGATTTCTCCTCAATAGAATGGCTTTGTCCCTGGCAGACAGATCTTGGATTCCATCATTACAGTTCATGAGAATATCCATTCTTTAGAAGTCTCAAAAAACAAAGGTTTTTTACTTAAGATGGATATTTCTAAGGCCTATGATAGGGTCGATTGGGAGTTCTTGATGAAATTTTTAAAAGCTTTTGGGTTTTCAGAGAGATTTATGCAGCTGATATAGGAAATGATTTCAACTACTAGCAATGTGATCATTATCAATGGATCTCCTTCTCATTTTTTCAAAGTCTCTAGAGGTGTGAGACAAGGAGATCTTGTTTCTCCTATTCTCTTTACCCTGATGGGGGAAAGTGTGGGAAGGATTTTACACAAAAAAGTGATGGAAGGGAGTTTGAAAGGGTTAAAACCGTCTTCGGCTAATCTTGTTTGTTCGCATTAGCAATTCGCTGATGACACCATTCTTATGGGAAGCTCAACAATTGGAGAAGCCAGAACTTTGAAAAGGTCCCTTGTGCTTTACAAGGAAGCTTCAAGGAAAAAAATTAATAGGACGAAAAGTTTTCTTTTCTTTTTCAATGCCCCAGAACCTAGGCAAAGGAAGATTGCGGACATATTAGGTTGTGATGTTAATTCTCTTCCTTCCATTTACTTGGGGCTTCCTTTGGGAACCAAACCTCTGGAATATTTTTGGATTTCTCTTGTGGATAGGTTTAATCGGAAGCTGGATAGTTGGAAAGGGGCCCTTCTTAGTCAATTTGGTAAAGTTATGTTGCTAAAGGCTTCACTTCAGAATTTTCCTGTTTATGCTCTAAGTTTGTTTAAGATCCCTTCCAAGTTTACTGAAATTATTGAAAAGATTCAAAAACATTTCCTTTGGTCTAGGGTTGAGGAGAAGAAGAGGATTCCACTAGTTGCTTGGGAGAATGTGTGCAAACCCAAAAAGTATGGGGGTTTTGGTCTGAGGAACATTAGAGTTTTTAATAAAGCTCTCTTGGCGAAACAAGTCGGAGAACCTTTGTTGATGCCCGTGAACGGAATGCTATCTAGCACAGTAAATATTTGTGGGGAATTGAATCCATCAGATATTTTCTTAGTTCTCAGAATCTCCCTCTTGGTTCAAACCTTTAGAATAATTTCATTAAGGCTAGGGATCTTGCTGGTAAAGGTGCAATTTGGAAACATGGAGATGGTAAAAAAATATTATTTTGGGAAGACCAGTGGATCGGGAATGATCCTCTTTGTAGTATCCCTATCTTTAGGAATAATATGGAGGAGGGCAAAGCTAGATTTGGTACCTTTGTTGGAGACTATTGGAGGAATGATCAGTGGGTCAGTATCTCTACTATTAGTCTGGACCTTCTCCCCCTGTAGTCTCTCCTTAACTCTGTTGTGCTTAGTTCGCAGGGCCAGGAGGATTCTTTGGTCTGGAAGATGTCCTCCTCCGGGATCTATTATGTTTCTTCGGTAGTGGCCTCATGTTATCATTCCTTCCCTTCTCCTGTGTGGGTGAAGGTATGGGTGCACAACATTATACCTAAATTCAACATCTTTGTGTGGATCCTTCTTCAGAATAAACTGTTAACTAATGACAATCTCTGTAAGTGTGGCTTCTCTTTTCCTAATAGATGTTATCTTTGTTGTGTGGAGGCTGAGACAGCTTCACATCTCTTTCTCCTCTATCCTTTTGCCTATGACATCTGGTGCAGTATTTTGCAATTGTGGGATCTCAGTTGGGTTTTTCCTAGGTCTATCTTGGACTTTTATAGCCAGTGGAAGGCTCCTTCTAGCAATCAAGTGTTGAATATGCTTTGGAGATACATTTTTCCTCACCTCTCATGGGGCATTTGGAAAGAGCATAAAAATAGAATCTTACGGGATTCAGTTCTTTTAGAGGAAATTGTTTTTGGTAAAATTATCAGAGCTATGAGAGAGAATTTTAATTTTCTCAATAGCAAAATCAAGGCTAATGGAAAGGTCAAATACCAAGATTATGAGCTCAGATTTATTAATTCTTGGAAGATTAATGTTGATATTTCTTCTCCTCTTAAACCCACTAAGGGGCCTAGAGATGGAATCCATTGGAACCTTCCTCCTCCTAGTTGGGTAAAAATCAACTTTGATGGGGCGGCAAAGAGTAATCCTTGGCCAGTTGGGTGTGGGGGAGTGATAAGGGATGAGAATGGCTTTTTATTGCAGTCGTGGCTCTCCCCTTGGGTACCCAGACCAACCACATTGTTAAATCCATAGGGGTGTTTCAAGTCTTGAATCTTGCTCGTCAGTTGAAATTTAAAAATGTGTGGCTTGAAGGGGACTCGAACAATATCATACAATGTATTAAGGGCCTTCAAAAACCCTCATGTACTATAGAGAATTGGATTAATCTATCCAAGGAGATTATTAATAACTTTGATAAATGCTTTATTTCCCATGCATATAGGGAAATTAACACGGTGGCAGACTTTTTTTCCAATAAGGGAGTTCAGGCGAAGGACAAGGTGATGTGGCAAAGGAGTGATGAGTTGGAGGTTGATGTCACTTCCTTATTAATGTATGATCAAATTCATGAGAGGGTTCAAATTCCCCCTACCAACGTATGATTATGGGTGTTGAGTGTCTTTTCATGCAATCTCGGGACTGCTATTCAATAATTCTTCATCATTGGCTAAAGCACAACAATATTAATTACTATTTTGATTTTTTATGCTTCGCATGCTTTATGGGTATTCTGATTACCAGCTTAATTGGTTTTTTGGAGTCTTCTGAATAGGACTGCAATTCTACCAACATGGGTGGTGAGTGTCGCAGGGTGGAATCGATGGATTGTGAGGAGCTAAGAAGTAACAATAAGGTTTGGAAGCTGCTGGAGAAGGGTGGGATAACCAATTATATCAAAAAACTCCATGGCTGGGACCCGAACGTCACTAGGTTTTTTGCCAAGGAATGGAAGGATGGTGAGATTAATTTTTTTGGGAGAAATTTTTCTATTGATGAGCAATTAATTGTTGAGGTTACGGGGCTTTCCATTGAGGGCATCAATTTTTACAAGGACAGGAAACTCTTCGACTAAGCTGTGCAAAAATTGTCAAAGACAGAGAAGGAAAAGGAGGATATGCGAAGGACTACCAAAAGTAGTTATGATTCAATGAAGATCGTCTCACATTGGAGGAAGGTGTTGAAAGTGCTTATGGATTACATTACCCTGGATGGTCGTTACAATAGGTTTTTTGGGTACCATTTTGTGCTCCTCAACCATTTCCGGCATCAGGTTAGGGTTTCTTTCCCTTTCTATCTTTCTACCTCTCTGAATGCTAGTGTTCAGAACTATAGTCAAAATCCGATTAGGCATTCTATTCTCCATGAGGGTTTGCTTGTTTTAATCTATGAACATTTCAAAGCTATGCCAGCTCTGTCCCACCAGACCCCTTCTTCAAGGGGAAAGGTTGCAATTAAGTGGAAAGGTAATTCTAGTGTCTCTCCCTAGGAGAAGTGTAAGAGAAAGGTCTTGAAGGATCCCTCTTATGATACTAATCAGGATGATTCGCAGTCAACCCCCTCATCAGATTACTCTAGCTACCCTGCCACTAACAGAGAGGAGAGGCCCCGTTATCCCAATGAAGACAAGGTGGATGACCATTACTTTAAAGTTGAAAGTGAATTTCCCGATGGCATTCTTGCTATTGCTCGTAATGGTTCTATGGATTTCTTTTGGTTAATTAGATGGGTATTTTTTGAGATTAAGGAACTTAAATTGAATCAGAGGTCTATGAACAGTAAACTAGAAAAGGCTTAAAATAATGACAATAATAATAGAGACGGAGAAAAGGCCACTGGATTATGGGCTGAGGAAGAAAATAAATACATGGTGGATTGCCTCAAGAAAACTGTTGAGGATTTGCAGCAATTTAAGAGTAACCATGATGGAAAGCTTTCTGGTATGGAGGAAAAGATTAAGAACATAAAATATTCTATCCACAAGGTTTTGGAAATGAGCCACAAAATTTTAAATTCTACCGCAAAGACCATGAATATGATGGTTGATAATTTGGAATATTCCTATCAAGTAAGGACTGTTGTGTATGGATGTTCAGAAAGAGGAAAACCAAGTGGAAGGTGTGGGGCTGAGTAAAAGAACCAGAGTGAACCTTAAGAGGAAGGTTGACCAGGCTCTTGTTAACATTTAGGAGATTAAGAAATTTGCTTTAAATATGAACAAACTCAAGCAGGAGGCAGCAGATATCCTCAGGAATTTGGCCTAGTGGCTGGACTTTTGTTGGCTTTTTGTTGGCTTTTTGTTGTGCTGCCTTGGGATGGTTCCTTGTTTTCTTCTTTGATGGAAGTTGTCTATTTTTTATCATGATCCTTTTGATGTTGTATCTTTCTCTTGTTTACTGTTAAGGGTTTCGGGGTCCCTTCAAAACTTGCTTGTTCCTTAATCAAAAACAACATAATGGTGAGAGTTTTGGAACCCTATTTCAATGGTGGAGAAGTCTCGCAAGTTATTTTCCTTGGCCCATACCCAAAAAATAACTTGTTGACATTTTCACAACAAACCTTGACAAAGAAATGCCCTTTCACTTATAGGTCTATTATGTACCAACTTTTGAAAAAATAATTTAAAGGGGATCACCATTAAGAAATCCCTTGTGACCAAAGGTTTGATCAAATAATACTCTAAAGATAAAGACAAAAATAACTAAACTAATGGAAAGCTAAGATTCTAGATTAAAATTAAAAGTGTAGTTAATGATAAGGTAACTAACTCAAAGCGCACGTAGGCTACACAAGCAATGCAAGAACAGGAAATCCTCAATGTACAAGTTTTCCAAAAATAACTAACATCTCAACCCTAAACTATACTCCCAATAATTCTAAACAAAAATATACTCCCTTGGAGGAACCCATGGAAGCAGTATTACAAAAACTCATCCAAGCTAACATGGTAAGAAATTTACACCTAAATTTTTTTGACAAGAATCAACCCAACCCCACATGGTACAAATAAAATTAGTATTATGAGTATCATTGCATCAGGGGCCACACCACATCCAAATTTATGGAAATCAAAAACTACATCTAATATCTCATCAATTATGGTGAGATCAAATTGGAAGGGCACACATCCTCCTTACACAAACCCTCTCCTGAAGCACAATAAAAATCATCCCTAAAATTCTAAAAAAGTATGATTCCATAATATTCACACTAATAACATCCATATCAAGAAAAAAATTGCCTCATATGAATTTATCATGGTACATATTAAATAGGCTTGTCTATAAGTAATAACCATTAAAACCAAATACTCCAATGGTGTCATCACAAATAGGCATTGTCAAGTCACCATCTAAGGGACCTACTTGTCCTCCCAAAATTCCACCCAATATAATCTCCTAGAGCGTCTTGGGAAATTCAAACATAAATTTCCATCCTAAAGCTTCTCAAAACATCTATTATTCACATGGTGTAAGATAGAATTTTGTTGCCACTTAGGGGTTTTAGGACCTAGTGCAACAAGTTTTATATGCTCCACATTCAAGGAAAAACCCTAGAGATCTAAATCAAATGACGATAATAGGAGAAAGAGATCTACTAAGGGACTTTCCTTGGGTATGATTATGAATTAATGAGGGGTTCACCACCAAGTAATGACTTGGAAAGACAAATGAAATGAAATTTGTAATGTCTAAACCTAGTGATGCATGAAACTTAAATGAATGACCTAGAATTGCATATAAATCATAACAGAAAGCTATAAAATTAGAAGTGTGCACCTGGAAACTTGTAGAGGCTTGAATGGATACTGGAAATGCTATAAATTCTAAAATTTAGGCCTATTGGGATGCATTCACCAATCTGGGTGAATCGATCCCAGATCTAGGTTTTTGTACAGGAACAGGTTTCTTGAAAAAGGGTATCCAAAATTGCAAAAATCTCAAAATTGACCTAAACTTGGACTCATTCGCTCAAGGTGGAAAATGAGTCTAGTTAGGGTTTTCTGAAGCTTTAAAATCTGAATATGGTCTTCAATGTCTGCTCTTTTGTTTCCTCTTTGTTTCTAGATCTGAAACCTTGATTTCGGGGTTGTATGTGACTTTTTAGTGAAGATTGTGACCTTGCAAATGGGGAGAAAACTTCAAAAAAATTCTCCAAGATTGTAACCTAATCTTCAATGATCCTTCAAGTCTTCAAAGCACCTATATCTGCAATTACACAAAGAGAGAGAGAGAGAGAGAGAGAAAGTGTTGATTGTTAGGGAATAGGGGTTTGCCTTGGGCAAACCCTTTGTAGGTAATTAAACCAAATGATGATACAATGAAATGAAGGAACGAAACATGAAACAAAGAACATGAATCATGGAAAATTATACCTTGAATTATTCCTTTTAAATGATGTCTTGTAAATATACAACTCAACATGAAATGGCCATGAAGGATGTAGATCTTGATCTTGACAATAGGTGTAGAACAATGCTTGATCTTGGATCTTCAATGCTACATCACAACACTAGCTCAATAACATGCTCGATGCTTGATATGCTTTAAATTATGATGGATCTTGAATTTTTGTAACAATTGATGAATAATTTCTCCCTTGAATGCCTTAAAAATGATCTTGAATGCTCTCTAGACGATCTTGTGAAGTCTTGAAATGCTTAACTCTTGAATGCTTCACTTTATAACATGTAGGCATTATGAAATAATGATTTTAAATCTCATTTATATAGGAAATCCATCTAATATCCCATGTATTAGATCCCAAAGGCCGACATACATAAAATTTGAACTTAAAACCAATTTTTCCCACTCAAAACCTTGAAAATGAGCCAAATGGGACTCATTCGCCAAGCTGGGTGAACGGGTCCCACCTAGATGGGACTCATTCGACAATTTGGGTGAATGGATCCCACCTACATGGGAATTATTTACCCAAATTGGCGAATGGGTTCCACAGGGCCTATTTTGATTGCTAAAGTGTTGGGGAGTGTGTAAATTAAGCTTATATATTGATATTGACAAGTTTTTTTTTGAAATATGCCTTGGGATGCATAACATAGGGTCTTAGAGGCCTATTAATGATGATATTATGGTCATAAATTCAAGAGGGCCCAAAATTCAATGTGAAAGTGTAAATAAATACATTTTGCAACATTAAATTAAGGCAAAATTGGGTCTTTTAGCTTAAAAGGGCCCTAAATCCAATGTGAATGTGTACAACACATTACAACACTAGATTAGGTCCATTTAGTTTACAAGCCTCCTAAATTTAATGTGAAGGTGTAAATAAATACACTTTACAACACTAAATTAAGGGAAAGTTTAGGTTTATTTAGCTTTAAAATGGCCCAAAACCTAATGTGGATGTGTAGAACTCATCACAACACTAGATCAGGGCGATATCAAGTCTAGTTTACCATTAATTATTCCTAGATTAGGCAAGGAATTGTGCCATTTCCAAGAGTGTACAATTTACATCATTACACAAGGAAATATTGGAATGTGCCTTACAAGAGTCATAAGTCCCCAACAAAATTAACCCTAATCAATTATAGACCCTAGAGAGCCAATTATCCCATTAATATCAAATTTCATTTTAAAAGGTATGTCACTCATCAATCCTTCACACACAACAACCCTCCATATCAAATCCATAATTAGCAAACACAATGTCAAATTAATCCTAATTGATGGTGGATCTAATTTAAATTTGTTCACATATAAATAAGTTAAACAATTAGGATATTTTGAGGATTCCATGAAACCATGAAAGAGGATAATAATCAAATCCTATGATGACACAAAAGGATATCTAAGTGTACCTTTTGGATCCCCATTCAAATAGGCCTTGTGTTGCAAAAACAATGTTCCACATTAAATTTTTTGCTTATGGATTAAACTGTGTGATAGTTTTTGGGATCAACATTTCATATCACACTCCATGATCCACCATCAGGATACAAAAAGAGTTGAAGGAGTGAGAGATTTCAGATCAACCAGATTATAATGGAGAGGTGAAGAGAAGGCTTGCACAAGAAACAAGAAAGATGACCAAAAGAAGAAATCAAACTATGAAGAAATCATAATTTCTCCATAGTTTGATTTCTTCTTTTGGTCATCTTTCTTGTTTCTTGTGGAATATCCCTTATAATATTTGTTTCTTGGTCATTTTTTTTGGTCACCTCTCCCTTATAATCTAGTTGATCTACAATCTCTCACTCCTTCAACTCTTTTTTCATCTTGATGATGGACCACAGAGTGTGATCTTAAACATTGATCCAAAAACTATCACACAATTTAATCCAAAAGAAACAAATTAATATGATATGGACTGTGGAAATCTAATTTCTTTGAATGTTCCACATTCTTGACCTTGATCTCCCCTATAATCTCCTCCTCAATCACCATGAATCCATAATGCACAAGTTATTCCATATACCTATCACTAATGCATTAAATTCCCCCACAATAGTGTACAAATAACAATTCTCAATGGCCCTCATCCCTTTCAATATTATAAAATTTTGGAAATATCCTATCAAATATCACATCATTATCCTAGCACTAATATTTTCATCCCCTCCACATCACTACCTTACTCATCCTATATTGACCGTACCTTTTTGGCATCATCATCATCCATCAATCTCACTCCCCAAATCAAGGTCAAGATTGTAAATAAGGAATGTGGAGAGTATGAGCTTCATAATGCCTTATATGTGGTTCAAATCCCTCTCTCTATGCTCCTATAGAAAACCTCAACATCACATTCATAATGCACCTAATTTTAAGCATTATGGTTCCACAATGTTTGTTCAACATGGTTTCCTAGTAGATGAGGCCATTGAAGGTGATATTAATTTATGGATCTACAACAATGAAGAATATGTGCTACATTTTCTTGAAGAAACCTATCCATTAGTATTATGTGTGTGTAAAATTATGGGCTATAAAGGAAAGGGCCTAAGATTACGTAAAGAGGAAATCCTTGATTTGATCCCTATTAAGGTCAACCACTCTAATTTTGGCTTAGTATACATGTCACTCAATGAAGAATATTATGATATCCTTTCCCATTATTGAATAAATCAAGGGATGAAATATCAAAGAATCCTTCACTATTTTTTTCCCCTCTTTTATGATATGACCATTTGCACCATCACCATGCATTACACTAACCTCCCTCTCATTCACCCCAAACTTATTGCTTGGGAACAACAAGACCCTGTGTCTCTCAACACATTCAAAATTAATGAATTCATAGTTGAATTCATGGCACTCCATGATGACATTCCCAAAAATGACCATAATGAAGGTTTCTAAATTGACCTAGACACAATAGCCTACTTTGGGTAACAATTCAAGTTCCTTACTCCTAAAAATTCAAAAAATCAAAACTTAAAGTTTCTCTGGTAGAATCCTCCCTGAGGAGACATTGGACACAAAAGAAAAATAAATAAAAACTTACATGATGTTTATCTATTAAAACATTGCCAAGGAATAAATAAATGAGGAACTTAGCCTTCCCCCAATGGATCTACAATGGAAATACCAATATTTAGTGTTGGTTAAGGAAATTAAAGAAGTAACTTTGGGTACAAATGATGATCCTAAGATCACATATATTATAGCAATCCTAACATCAAAAGAACATCAAAAGAATAAGAAACATTCACAAAACTTCTCAAAAAATACATAGACATATTTTCTTGGTTCTATGCATATATTCCATGTTTATATCATTATCTTATTGTGCATCATCTTGTGGTGCAGCCTAATTGATAGGGAGGGGGTTGGAGGAATCAATCACAGATTCCTACTCTAGGTCTTGCTTGCAAGACCTCCTTGGTGTTTTGCTTCACCACCTTGACCTATAGGCCCCTTCACATTTTTAGGTACCCCTGGTTCTCCTGGCCAACCCCACTACCATCACCGTTCAACCAACCAAGTCAATCTTGGTGCAATGTCTCCAACTCTTCCTTAGCCCTTAATCTGTCCTAAAGGCTAATCTATCCTCAACACTCCATTTGTTCTTACAGGGGTGTAGATATGTATTCAGTGGCCTCAAACCAACCTCCTAGGGTTCTTGGAGATTCACCAAAACTCCACCCTTTCATCACTCTCACCAAACCCTCATCTAGGGTTAAGAAGGCTACTAGCCCTAAAGCCCCAATTAGGCCTCTTTCTCCAAGAAAATTGGTCTTTGCTCAAAAATCTTCCAAGAACACCCCATTCTTTCTTTGAGGTCCTTGGTTCAATTGCACAACCCTCAAATATTTTTGGGGTTTTGGGCCTTTATCAGCCGTACAAAGCCAAATCTTGAAAATGGGCATAAACTAGGGTTTTAAGCCATTTTTTGGTTGCCTTCAATCTATCAAGCCTTTTCACTCACCAAAAGAGTTAGTGAAACCTCCTCCTGCTTACCAGACCTTGGTAAGACCTTTCCCTACCTTCTCAAAAAGGATATTCAGCAAGAAACAATCACCCCTGCAAGTTAAGTGCCTTGCACTCCTTGTCTTCCCTAGCCGGGCTCTTCCTGGCTCGCCTAGGGCAAGACTTTGCTGACAACTCCCATGCTCACACCAACCCTAGAACCTACCATATGTACACACATGGAGTCTAGACACTGTTCCCAAAAGGCCGTACAATTTGTACGGTGGGAAAGTGGCCTAGCACTCCATTCTTTCTTGGCTGTCTGGTTCAGACTAGCAACAGTGTTAAAACAAGAATATTTACAAATAGTGATTAAAAATGAATAAAGGAACTAAATAATGACACACAAACTTAGAAGACTAACAACACTACATCCTCCGTACAAAATAGTAATAAATTCAATCAATTAAAGCTCTTCCTTGAAGCAAAATCAGAAAATGACTCACAAAACACCGTTTTTCTTCTAATTCACAAAATTTTCTCACAATGCTAAAGCTTCCAACCCTGCTCTCAGGTCAAGGCACACCTTAAATAGGGTTCCTCAATCAATTATCTACTTTGGTCAGACTTATTCATGACCTAATGGCCAAAGTTACAAAATCCACTGTGTTTTACAACTTTTGCCAAATGTTAGCAACCTAAGCAAAATGAGTTACTAAACTCATCCATCCTTTCACTTCTTATTCTACTGATCACAACAAATCAAGACTTATTCACAAACCTCAAATGCTAACTAAATGGTCAACATGACCTCAAAATAACACATCAAAACAAAATTCAACCTAGACTGCTTAAGTGCCTAGTGTTTCCTAGGTGCTCCTGCACCACTAATGTAAAATAAATATAGCAGAAATTCTACAAGATGCATTTGTTAATTTTCCTTTCAATCAAAGAAGAGCTAGAGAAACTATTGGGGTTGGCTCCATATTCCCAATCAACTGTACTAAGTGGATATCCACTTTTTTCCCTATTATTAAGAATCCCAAAGGAATCATATTTTTTTGATATTTTGAGACCTCAATAATGTGTCTCCCAAGGATAATTTTCCACTTCCAAACATAGACATTATTATTGACCTCATAATAGACTGTGAGATGCTAACTCTCATGGATAGTTTCTCTTGATACAACATAATCTATATTTCCCCCAAAGATCAACATAAAATAGATTTTACCACTCCTTGGGGTATATTTTATTATCAAGTAAGGTCATTTAGGCTAAATAATACAAGGTAATATATCAAATAGTAATGATTATTATTTTCCATGACATGCTAAATAGTATCGAGAAAAATTATGTACATGTTCTACTAGCTAAATATACAACAAGAGAGGGGTGCCTATAGGTTCTTGAGCATGTCTTTGAGAATTTGAGATAATATAATGTATGGATCAATCCAAAGAAGTGTATCTTTTGTGTCACATCAGGGAAACTTATGGGCTTTATTATCTCACAATGAGGCATAGAAGTCAATCTTTCTAAGGTCACTACTATCACAAAGATGACAACTCTAAGATTTCTCAAACAACTATGTAATCTCCAAGTAAATGTTCAATCTATTTGAAGGATTATAGCACAATTACATATAAAATTTTAATCATTCTTTCACCTTATCAATAAAAATAAATTTCACTAGGATGAATGTTGTCAACAAGTCTTCGAGAAAATATTGCATTACCGCCATTTATTATGGAACCCATCTCAATAAATTCATTAATCCCCTACATATCTACAACATCAATCACCATAGGGAAATATTGACACAATAGGATATAGAAGGCCATAAATGAGAAAGTTACTTACTATATCAGCAGAATTCTAATGGGCTATGAGCTTAATTATACTCCAATAGAATGTGCATGCCTAGCTATCATTTTTAGCTCCCAAAATCTTTGACACTACATGATAAATCATATCAAAATTGACCCACTAAAGTATCTTCTATTAAGGGATTCTCTCACATTTTTTTATGAAAAAATAATTCATGTTACTAAGCAAGATTGACATCGAATATACAGACAAAAAAAAACAATCAACGAATAGGTAATGGTATTTCAGATAGTATAAGTACACCTCACCAAAAATCACCCATTGATCATAGACTCCCAAGTATTCTCTTAACCTTGTATAATTTAGTATCTTTTAAATTTTACTTTGGTGGTTCTTACACCAACCATAAATTAGGCACCAAAATTTTGTTTGTCACTCGATAACGATATATCATTCCTAACACTTAAATTATGTTTTTTGTGTGCATAAAATATTAAAAAATATGAGGCTTTAATTAGGGGTCTCAAAATAGAAATATAATGGAATATTTATCATCTTTTAGTCTACAAGCACTCCCAACTTATCATAAAACAATTCAACATCCAGTATCAAATAAAGGATAAAAAATAGATTCCTTATAAATGGATGGTCAATGGATTCAAAGAATAATTTACCACCATTCAATTTGAAGAGGTAGCTTGACTTAATAACAAAGAAATAGATGTTATGGCCACCATTGGGTCTCTCTTGGACATGTCCTAAGGTAATCACTACTATGATTTATTGGTTGATAACCTTTTGGGTCCTATATATGACATCCTTGAACATGATATTGTGTTTGATTTTGTTAGTTCCAACTCCCCCTAGTACTACAAAATTTACACCTACCTTCACAACCAAACATTATTGCCTAACCTATTAAATAACCAATGAAAATCCTTCATCCACCATTAATCCCACTTCACAATACTTACTAGCACATTATATCAAAGAATATTTGATGGTTCCCTACTAATACACATAAAACAAAAAGAGTCTTCTCTCACACTCAAAAATTTTCATGACAGTATCTATGGTTCCTACACTAGTGGCATGGTCATAGCTAAGAATCTCTTAAGAACAAGATATTACTAGCCCACTATAGAATAGGATACATGTCAATATGTGAAGAAGTTTTTAGCCTATTAGAAACACAAATATTTGATTAATGCACCCTCATAGGTGTTGTATCCTATCACTCCTTGGACCTTCTCAAAATGGGGCCTTTATCTCATTAGAAAGATTCACCCATCCTCCTCTAGTGGTCACAAGTTCATCGTAATTTCCATTGAATAATTTATAGAGTAGGTAAAAGTTATTCCCTTCAACTACACCATTGGCCAAAAAATCTCCAACTTCATCCTCCATTACATAATATGTCATTATGGCATCCCCACTACTATAATTACATATAATGGTACATCCTTCAAAACTAATATACCTACAATTTTTATGAGAATTTCCACATCCAACATTATTTATCCACTTCGTATTACCCTCAAATTAATATTTAAGCAAAGGTATCTAAGAAAAAATATAAAAAATCCTAAAAAATACTATCTATGAGGTTGGCCATTGTTGGCATATGCAACTTAATCCTACCCTATGGGCTTATTGCACTAGAATTTGCACATCCACTAGTGTGACTCCATATTCCCTAGTCTTAAATTTTCAATCCATATTTTCAATCAATATTTAATTTCCATCATTGTGTTTCTCCTTGTGTAGTCTCATTGATGATGCTAAGTATAGATTTACATACCCACATGCGCTAGAACTACTTTATGAATAGTATCCCAATGCCCTCAATCACTTACATTCCTACCAAAATCGCCTTTTTTATAGCTACAATAAGAAAATAAAATATCATGATTTGATATTGGTGACCTTATGTTCAAGGAAAATTAGATAAACCTTTTGTTGGGTCTCAAAAGCACTGCTCCACTTCCTAGAGAAAAATCTCACTCACAAGGCCAAGGTTGTCATCATGCATGTGAAATCAGCTCATCAACATACTGTGGAGGGATAATGGCCAATTCTATTAGAGTGGGTTAGATCTCCTACAATTTGAGCTTAGCTTAGACTCAAGAGGATGTTCCCAAGGGTATGCCTTAACAAGTATTGAAATCACATAAAGTGATTAATAATGATACAAGGACAACCAAACCCAACTTTATGTCTTAACTCCAAAGATTATCTATCGAGCAACATGAAAATAAAAGAATAACATGCAGCTATTCATTTACACATGCACTAATGGATATAAAACCTTGCAGTGGGATATACTTAGTAATCCATGCACAACTACATATATTCATACATAAAACTAATAAATATCATTACAAGCCTTGTAAGCCTTGCAATGTCTTTGGAATTCTATCACGTTCATCTAACTCAATGTTACATTCATGCCAATAAATATGGCAAGGGAAAATCTCCTAAATACATACAAAGTGCCATGGAGACATTCTGCAACAAAATCTCATTACAATAAATTAATCTTCTTCTATTTTGGGTTTGTAATCACTCAATAAAGTGGAATTTAGTATTAGTGGATGCCTTGCAACTTCTTTGGTGTCTGAAGAGCACACATCAAAACCAACCTCCTTGAAAATAACCAAAATTGCTAACATATACACCCAAGGTGAAACCCTAATTATTACACATTGTAGTAGTAAAAAATAGATGAAAAGGACAAATGACACCCAAAATGGATGTTGCAAATTAAAAGATGCATTTTGCAATAAGTTTTGGTAGCTATGAGACATGGCATCATGAATAATGGTAGCTGGAGAAGGTAGAAAATGAGTCATGTTTCCTTTTGTACCTCCAAAACATCGATTACATAAATTTGTGCCCCAAATGGATAAGTTCATATGTAATCATATTTTCCTCAAGGTCTTATGACCTCCAAACACTTACTACAACCCCCTTGTGAAAAAATAGCCTCCATCAATATTGAGTGAAAATTTCATATGTAAGTACACCTCACCCTTCAGAAAGGTACCTCTAGTTCACATTGAATTACCCGCAAATGAATATCTTGTCTTAACAGTCTTCATCAACTTCATGAAGGTTGAAAGGAACCATCAGATCATTGTAGGAAATCAACCTCCAAGTAGAACTAGCAAAAAACCAAGTGCATCAACACCCAACAATATGTTTGATTTAGATAGTAATTCATGCAAGTGATGTCAACAAAGAGGGATGAGATGGATCAAGAAGCTCAAATAATGGTGATGTCAACATGACATAAGCATGGATGGAAAGATGTCATCATGACATCATCCAAACTCAGATGTAGGAAAGTGAAGTGGATTGAGTTTGTGGAAAAATTCATCTTAATTGGATGAAGAATTTTGAAAATGGAAGTTCATATGGTAGATAAAATTTCAAAAAAGGAGCAATACGTAAAAAATGGAGTGAATTGAACAAGTGCACTTGAAAGGAGAAGTTCACTTAGAAAATTTTGCAAAGAGGACTATGATGTTATCAAGGATAAGCACAAGAAGATTGTTAGGATTAAGGTGCTATTTACTTTGTAAATCCTATGTCATATTGTATTGTTCCAAAATCCTTGGAAAGTGTCCCTAGGAACTTAGGGTGTATTGGGAAAATATTTTGTAATGTTTATTCTCACCATTGTTTGTATTGCATTCATAAGGGGTGATGGGTTCCAGTAGCAGCTATAAAGGTGACTTGTAAACATAAATATTTAATATCATTTTCCCCACATGTGGATTCCTAGAATGAGATGATAAAAGATAAGGAAAAGGACAAATGAGTGATTTTTGGTATTCTCCAAGTGGGTCCTTGGAAAGAGGCAACAAGTGTCTCTTGGTATTCTATCATTTATCATTTAATGTAATGTTTATTTTCCAAGTTTGGGTGCCCAAGTTGGAGGGAAAGTATTAGAACCAAAACATATGTCCTTTCACATTCTAAGGAGGTAATCTAAGGTTTGGGGACGTTTGGAATGAAGGGTCATCTTTGGACACCATGTTTGGTGCATTACACCTCTTCATAAGTCTATAAAATTAGTTCCTTGAATGTAGAAATTATGAGGAACAATTGAATGTAGATTTTCATTGTAGGAACAAGGAAAATTTGAGGCATAATTAGGCTCTTCATAGGTGCATAGGTGATTCCATGTTGGAGGATAAGTGAATACATTGTAATCTCATTTATTTGAAGATAATGCATACTCGACCTCTCTTCTTGGTGGAGTTTTTTCCCACAAGGGTTTCTCCACATAAATCTTGGGTTATGTGATGCTCTTATGTTGTTGATTTGTGTCCCATTGCTACTATATTATGGTGATTTTATTGTTTATTTATTGATGTTATAATTTCACATAAGATGGTGTTATTAAGAATTATATGTTGGTTGATTTTTAGCATCATTAAGAAGATGGATCTAATCATGGTAATTCCATATTAAGGCAACTTAATTTCAGATTTGCATATAAGTTTAAAATCTTCATGTTTTATTAGTCCAAGCATTGTATCTCACCCATTGAATTCATATTTGGATATATATTGAATTTTCCAACAATTGGTATTAGAAATTGTATATTTCTCATCAAAGATCAGGTTCATCAGCCCACAAAACCTTACTTAGCTAATTTTGGAATACACTTGAAAGGAAATCACGAGCAAGTGAAAATTATAGGAGAATGATCGCCATGTGGAAATAGGTCAATTCACTTGGAAATTCTTGCAAGACTAGATGGGCAGACCTTTTTCACAAAGCGGAAAATTCCAAGTGAATCGGATAAAAGCGGGTTAGAAGAAAAGTTTGAATGGACATCAAGATTTTGCAAAGGAAACACTTAACCATTTTTTTCATATTATTTATCTATGTAGGAATATACATTGGACCAAAAAAATTGTGGAGAAAACCACACAAACTAGACCACTTGCGGGAACTTGGACTTGAACCAAATGGAGGGAAAAAACCTATATAGGCATAACTTCTTAACCATAAAGAATTTTACAAAATTTCAAAAGGAATTTGGGCTTAATTTTTCATGCTCTACCCAACTATGATAATTTTTTTGATAAAATACCACCCATGGTTGATTTCTCAGATTGGTTATAAGCTTGGAAGAAAAGGATAAGGTGCAAAAAGGGAAGGGACAAGAATAAAAGCCAACTACAGATTTGAGTCCCAACACTTCAAGATCAAAACAAGTAAGAAAAATTTAAACCCAACTAGCTAGGACCATATGTTATCATCACCAAATATTAGGTGCTTATCAATTGGCCATCCTCGAGGATGAAGAGTTAAAATAACCTACGAACATTTTGAACCTCAAGTGATTTCATGTCTAATCTAAGGAATATCCTTATCAAAATATTAAAATGGTAAATAGAAAAAATTGTCCTTTGATGAAAACCACTTCTCATGGTGCCAAGAACAAGTACCATGATGAAAACCTCAAGTTCCATGTGTAGAGACTAGACTCTTCCATATTTAAGGTCCTCATTTTTCACCCATCCATCTCCACACATAATTTTATCCCTTCATATTCATCAAATACTTATATTTCATGTTCTACATTGAGGGTAGGTGATTACATATAGCTTTAAAATATATTTTGATACATGAATTGTAGTTCATTTCATATCCTAGAAAAATTCTACATTAAATATTTTATGAATCTCATGCTATCCCTAATAAATTAATCTTATCCCTAAAATTGGTATTTGAACTATCTTAATCCTTGCTTATACACCTATCCCTACAACTAAACTTTTGCAGTATCCCCATTCTTGAGCTTTAAATGTTTGTATAAACATCAAATAGTATAATTTACTTTAAATCTAAGAGACTATGCACTTGAAACATCATGCTTACAACATAAAATCAAGAACTCTAAATTAACCTCAATAGCATATAATTGTCACATCATTTACCATAATAAAATTTACATTGTTCTTATACTTTTCCTTTGTGAGATATATTGTTCCTCATATTATGCATCATTCATCATTTACCTTTATGAAATATATCATTCCCCACATCAACAATAATCATCATCTTATTATTTTCAACATCTTCGAAGAGGTAGCACTTTTGTGTGTCAATTGATTGTTGATTTTTTATTTTATTTTATATTTTGACCCATAGTATGCCTACTCAAGGTTTCCACACTCATTATATAGCATGGAATGTTGTCATTGGTATGTATTGAGGCATATGGTCTATCATTTTTGTGTGTTATGATTGTTGATTATCCCCTCACAAGACCCATGTCATCAAATGTCATGTGATGTGTAGGGCCATCCTTATATCTATTAGTTATCCCATCATGGGACCCACCAAGGTCAAAAAACACCTTGTGAGTGATAGGGAATCCTTTTATTTATTGGATGTTTGTGAATCAATCCATCATGTATTGAATACATTGTCACCTTGGTCTTTATACCATGTTGCATAAATTGCATTGCTATGTTAAATTAGGTGTCGCTTCACATATCAACATCAAAAATTGCATTAAAAAATATTCAATAACCTATTGATCCAAACCAATCCCTCATTATCCATTCCATATCCACATCCTAATCTAGATTTTCAAAATAAATAATTATACTAATTAATTCCATCCATTTATTCTATTCTATTTTCATCATTTTCTTCTCATAGTGTACCATGAACAAAAATAATAACCATGGTATTTATTGTTGTAGACATATAAAATTGACCTAACACCTATCATACACCCTAAACAACATTGAACAACATCGAACAACATCTCATACCAACCCGTAATGTATCGGAACATCTCGGAATCAACCCATAATCTATCAAAACATCCCAGAATTATCATAGAACATCTCAGAATCATCTTAGAACATCTTGGAATCATCTCATAACATCTTGGAATCATCTCATAACATCTTGAAATCACCTAGGAACGTCTCGGAACATCTTAGAATCATCTCAGAACATCTCATAATCATCCCAAATCATCTTGGAATGTCTCAGAACATTTCAAAATTATCTTGAAATCATCCCAAATCATACTGTAATGTCTCAGAATCATCCCATAATGTCTAGGAACATCTCAGCATCATTATCATCAAATAGCACTACATTTTCACATTGACAACATCCAAAAACCTAATTTCTACTATTAATTGAATAATACAACATTATTTAATTAATTCACTTTTTCATCATTCTCGACAAATTAAATAAATTTCATTTATTTAATAAAGTCTAGAAACCCTAATTTCCTCTATTAATTGAATAATACGACATTATTTGATTAATTCACGTTTTCACCATTTTTGATAAATTAAATAAATCTCATTTATTTAATGAAGTCCTAAAAGCCTAATTCTACTATTAATTGGATAATACGACATTATTTGATTAATTCACATTTCACCATTTCAAAAAATTAAATAAATTATATTTATTTAATAAATTCCTAATCTAATCTTATTTTGTCCCGATTGATTAAATAATGCCAATTATTTAATTATGTCACTAACTCACCTTATTCCTCTAAATTAATTAAATTATTAAATCACAATAATTTAATTAACACACTTTCCCTCCAAATTTTGAATAATTAAATCAAACTATTCAAATCATTTATCAAAAATCAAATCAAACTAATGCAACTTTGTTTGCAAAAGTCAAACTTGATTTGCACATTCAACTCCCAAAAAGGAATTAATTAATTAAATCAATTAATTCATAATTCCTCACCCACTTTCTAATTGAGAAAATTATGATTGCTAACTAAGCAATCCAATTTGCTAACTCAATCATCTAATTCCTAACTCAACCATCAAATCTTGACTGATCAATCTAAATCCTGACTAGCCAATCTATTCCTCAATTACACAAATTGTGCAGTCAACTTTGCAAAATCTTCTCATGTCTAAATCCTCTCAGCACATTTCAACCATTGATCTTGATCCAACATTGTTGAATCCTGATTGTTGATTCAAAATCTCTTTTTCTATATAAAAAACCTCTCTCCTCACAAAAAAGGATCAGAGAATCAACATACCTTATGCAATGAAGTTTTTTCAAGATCACCATTGATAGAGCTTCCGCATTCCTTCGATCAACCAACATCAAGCATCATTTATCAAGCTTTTCACGAACTATGGAGGCTTTGCAGTGATAAGAACAATCCAACATCAAGCGAATACACTTCGATACAAGATGGTAGCACTGTGCTTATTGTTTTCTTTCAATTTGGTAATCATAGATTTCCTAAATGTGTTTTCAATAGCTTAGTTTCATTCTGTATGTGTAGGTTTAGATCTTAGATTAATGTGTTTGATCTTAGTTTAGATTCTCATTTCAAGCACATTTCATCTTGTTTGCAATCTAATGATTATCCCCCTCACACATTCTTGCATGATCGGTGGGACCTAGGTCCTTATTACTAATTTTTTTATGAGCTAAATTAAAGTCACAGGGTTCAGGGAGCTTTCGAAAGATGTTTCACGCATTTCCCAGAAAAAGCTCGCATTTGATTGTCAAGAAAACTAAGCATCTACAACAAGAACCTCGCATTTTCCATGGGAACCTCACATTTGCAACAAGAACCTCGAATTTGCACCAAAAATATCACACTTGCCTCTTCCTGGGTTAGCATCTGCAAGAAGATTTTAGCATCTAATTCTGGAAATGAGCATTTGCATTTTTTTTGAGCATTTGTATTTTTTCTGAGCATTTGCTCTAACAGACAAGTGCACGGATCTTGCACGATTGTAATGAATTTCCTTGCTAACGTTTTCTTGTTTTGAATGTGTAACAGGTACTAATGGGTTTCTTATGTAGAATTTGAAACACGTTAACTCATTTTGTGCAAGGAAGACGATCGGTCCAAGATTTCGAGATCCACAAATGTTTTTTTTTTCACTTAGGAAAATTTGATTTTGGTGGTCTAAAAAGAACAACTCAAACACACATTTCATTTTGGTGTTGTTAAAATTGAACCAATTTTTGAGATTTTTTAAGTTAGGAACATCTAAATTTTGGTGCTCCAAAAGAACAACTCAAACACACATTTGGTTTTGGTGTTGTTAAAATTGAACAAATTTTGAGCTTTCTTAACTTAGGAAAATTTGATTTTGGTGCTCTAAAAAGAACAAGAAAAACTCACATTTTGTTTTGGTACTTTTAATATTGAACCAATTTTAAGCTTTCTTACATTAGGAACTCTTATTTGGTGCTCATAAAAAGAACAAAAACAAAAAAAAACACTTCAATTTTGGGGCTCTAAAATGAACACATTTTATGTTTTCATAATTAGGAACTTTAATTTTGGTGCATAAAAAGAACACAACGATTTCCATTTTGTTGACACACGCTCGATTTACTTTTGTTGACCAAGTTAGAACTAGGCCTGATTTCTTAGAAACACTCATGCTTGGGCTTTAAAAATGAAAAAATGTTTCTTTCTATTTACTTACACCATTGCTATCTTAACCGATTGATGTCCTGAATACTTCATATTGGTGCAAATAAAAAGAACAATTTGTTTATGTTATTCACATATTTTTTTGGGAATAACACCACTCGAGGTGTTTAAAAAGAATCAATTTGTGATGAAGTATCTTTTATGTATTCAATGATTGGCAAGCTAAAGTGTTTTGTCTTCTCTCCTTGCACCTTTTGGTGATCTTGGGTGAGCAAAAAACATTTTTTAGCTTCACATTTTATTTTCAAGTTTTACCTTAGAGAGGGGCTTGCTTTGAGAAAAATCTCGT
Organism: Sequoia sempervirens; assembly: GCA_007258455.2. NCBI lineage: Eukaryota > Viridiplantae > Streptophyta > Pinopsida > Cupressales > Cupressaceae > Sequoia > Sequoia sempervirens. The sequence continues at coordinate 55,744 of VDFB02275416.1, forward strand.
GCTGGAGAACTCATTGCAAGGTCTCGAAGCACGTTTATTGGTGGGCTATATCAAAGGTTGTGAAATCGTAAGAAAGTAGCTTCAAGTCGTGCTGACAACAAACTGCACCTAATCCCATGCCCTAAGTGGAATGGGAACGGTTAAAGAGCCTTAAGTGGCCAACGGGTGAGTGTCAGATTTCCACATTCACAGTTATGACTAAGATCCAATTATTTTAGAAGCTACCCTATTATCCAAAAACATCCTTTGAAGTGGTGCATCGAAATTTACTTCTGAGAAGTTACTTGCCAAGTCCGACTACAAGACCGTGCCATAAGTCGCATGTAAAATTATCTCTTTGAAGCATGAGGCAGGCCCACCTAAAAGTATGGTTTCTATCCACTAGGGTTGTAAATGCTTGTTTTTGTTAAACTTTCCAATTACATTCTAAAAACAATCTCAACATCAAATTATGTGCTTGATTTAAAGAAAAAGAACACATCCAAACAAACATTAAACATGATGGTCAAATCACAAACCCTTCAAATTAATGTATGATTTTGAGAGAAGCCCCTTATTTGCACTCCTTGGAGGATTTCCTTCAAGGTTTCTGAATATTCATTCTTTTCTTTCAAGTTACATTAAATCAAAGTAAACATTTGGGAACTATGGCTTGGGTGTTTCGATTTCAAAACTTAAGCTATAGATATTCAGGTCACAAAAAGTCCATGCTTTTGGAGTCAGTCCAATGTTGTTCTATCATTTTCCATATTCCAAACACAAAGGAAATGAAACACAGAGAAGATAAAATTGCCATTCCAGCTCACAGTCTTGAACATTTTGATATACACTTGGGGAAAACAAACCAAAATTGTTTATAGGGTCATTTTTTCAAACACAACTATTGAAAAACTAGATAGGTCACATAGTATCTCACCCATTATTCCCATTCTACTTATTAAGAAATCAAAATCAAACAAACCACTAGGATCATTCCTTCACTCAAACGTCTATGATATTAGTTCAATTACTTGGAACTCGCAGATAGTTCAAGTAGCTTTCCCATAACATATCCTCTAGACAAGGAAGTGAAATATCAACCCTCGTTCTTCAACATTTTGATTTCCAAAAAGTAGCCACATTTCAAAATAGCACTCAAGCCTTAGGGTTTTGAGCTTCATAGCAACCACCTCACAAATACCATTACACCTTATGACCATCTGGCGACCAACTACCCTAGTTCAACAACTAGGTCTTGTAGCACCCATCCTTCAACATGGTCTCATGCACATTCAAGTTGCACAAACTAACATCATAAGCAGTTTGAGAACCTTCATATTTGAGAAAAATGAAACACCCCACTAGTTTCTCAATGCATCAATCATCTTAGAAGAAGAGGAAGAAAAAGTAGACCTAGCAACTGGAAGACCCGTGTTACCACCTCCCGCATGGCAATAGTTATGATCCTCTTGGAAATATAAACCGAGTGACCTTATGATAGGGTATTAAGTATCAAAACACCCCCAAAACATGTTGATCTATTACCCAAATCACTCTTATCAAGGGTCACAACATCAAGTAGGGCAGCAACATCAGGGGTTTCAAAATCACCATCAAGGAATAAGTCTCAAACATCAAATCTCCCTAAATAAAATTGAGAGAGATCTTGAGGAAATTAAACGAAAATGAAATACAACATATCATCAACACCTTATTCAAGGTCAAAATGTTACATATCCACAACAAACAAACATCATTCCACAAACACCTCAATATCCACATCAACAACACTTCCAATATTCGTAGTATCAAGAAGTTTCACAACACCAAGGTGTACCTCAAGTGCAATATCAAAATATACCTCAAACACAGTATCAAGGAGTTTTGCAAAATCAAGAGCAAAATAATCAAGAAAAGTCACAGAGGAAAAATTACCAAACAAGAAGGATATTCACCCCTTTGGGAGCAACTTTAGAGGTAACCATGCACGAACTAGTACAACAAGAACTTATCAAAATCAATGATAGTCCAACTTATTCTGAACCAAACTTTAAACTTCCTTGGTATAACAAGTACGAACAATGTGAGTTCCAAAAAATCAAGGGCCACACAAAAAACAGATGTGCTACACTCAAAAATCTCATCCAAGACCTTGTTGATCAAAGAGAAATAGCTATTAACATTCAAGGTCCATCTACCAATGACAACAATGACAATGTCTCAACCTCAAAAGTTGAAAACAACGATCAAGAGCCTCAGACTTAGTCAATTTCTTGATTGTTCTTCAATTTCACCATTTAGACCCTATGTGCTCTAATCTAAGATCATTATTGACTGATAAGTCTGATGACATTACTGAAATGTGGGATGGATAACCAACTCAGTCCTAGAAAGGATGACTGGTTTCACAACTCTTGAAAGTCTGTTTGAGTCCTTCAAAAGCTTGGGCACTCCTAGCCAGCAGGGGCACCTTTGGCTTTTCGACTTGTGATTATTAATGTTGCAAACCTTCAAGACTGATCCTAGTTTGATCTTTGTCATCATGTGTCTAATTTATATGTTGTCTTCATTGAAGGTTTTCATTGTTGAGATTGATCGAAACGGAGAAGGTCATGTTGGAGGTCACTAAGCTTTCAAACAGCATCTGACTGCCCAGAAAAATGGGCGCCTATTTCCAGCAGGGGCTCTTTTCCTTGACACTTATCCATTTCTTCATGTTTTCAATTCTTCATTTCCTTTCAGGTGCTTTCTACTTGATCTTTGCCTATGGATGCTTGACAGGTCCTATGATTGTGCAACTGGATTGAAAGTGAATCTGAGAAGCTGTTGGATAGATGCTTTGAAGAAAGCAGTTGTTGAAAAATTCAACAATTGGCTCCAAATGAGCGGCACCCCTGGCCAGCAGGAGCTCTTTTGCTTTTATGTTCATTGATTTACCCTTTGTTTCACATGCTCGGATGATCAACAGATATCGTCGTTTGATGCATCTCGTAGACTAGCAAACAGGTTCGTTGCAAAGTTGAGTTGACATCGAAGAGATCACCTGAAGATAGGTTTCCTCAAAAACTAACATCTGGATGGTCTTATGCTTGGGCACCCCTGGTCAGTAGGGGCTCTTTTTTCATGTTTTGACTGCCATTTTTTATGTCTTTTGCTTTCAACACCTTTTGCCTCTTCCTTCGTTTGATGGCATTTGATGGATCTATTGGATTTTCTTGACGAACCGTCGTAAAGCTGGAAGAATCAAAAAGGAGATGACTATCTAGGAAAGACTTGATGACTACCTTTGACCTCTTGAACTCATGGGCGCCCCTAGTCAGTAGGGGTTCTTTTGACTGTAACTACATCATTTCCTTTGAAAAACTTCATCTCTTTGCACTTGACGTTCGTTGTGCATCATGACTAATTTGAGCATTGTCGTTGATGACACAAACATGTGCATCTTAGCAACCACCTTCATCACGTTGCATGTACGGGTGTTGGAAAGATGACTAAGGCATTTGACTGCATAGCCTCCTCTTGGTAGCAAGGCATGCATTCTCCAGACTTAGTCAATTTTTAGCATTTTTCACTTTTGAAAATCCCCTCCGTCACAGAGCATCTTTTCGAGCATTTTTGCCATGGTTTCTTCATTGAAGCTTTCGAGGCTTAGATTTCACCACCTAATATTGGCCATTCTACCAATTATGGTTGCAGTGATCTTAGCTTGCTTCCTAAAAAATGAAAATAGACCCACCAGAGTAAAACATACTTTTTGGTGATTTTGACTTGACCAGTGTGATCGTGAAGTCAATTCATCCTATCAAAATCATTTTCAATGAATTTTTGAAAGGTCCTATTTTCAGGGGTTTTCCTAAAAACAGGTGTTTGAAAATGCTAATTTTCAAAATTTCAGAATTTTGCAGCTATCTTCCTTGACACAAACCCACAAAAACCTTATGTTCTACTTGACCTAAAACATACTTTTGACAACATTTTTACATGACCTAGATCATTTTAACAAAAATATCTCTTTGAAGCAAAAATTTATTTTGGGTACAACTTTAGGCTTCATCTGGTGACCATGTTGGATACTTACGGCATATAGGGAAAACCGAAAAGTTGATGCCAGGATTGGCGCTGGGTCATAGCGGGTTTTCATTGATGTCAACACTCATTAGCATTGATGTATTGTAGGTTGTATATGTCAAGGATATTGGAGAAAAATTGTTAAAGAAAGAGTTGTGCTGACGCTGGAACAAAGAAGGTCATGAAGGTGTTCCTGTCTAATACATTGATGATCGTACCATTGTGGACCAAAGGTTTGCCATAAGTGTATTCATTTATCCAATCAGAAAGTTTCAGAGGGTCAGGTGAAGATTTAATCGTGTTATGAACAATTGTGTTCTGACAGTTTTTACGTGGCTTTAGTTAGTGTTCTTGATTGAATTTGATGTGATTCTAGTAATTTCAGTTGTTGTGGATGCTTCTCTGATGATTCTTGATGCTTGTGGATGGTTCTATATCATGCTCTATCTTTTTTGCATGTCTGCATTGATTGGTGTGCTCGTGGTCGGTGATTTTTCTCTTGTGTGTTCGAGTTTTTATGTTCTTGGCCGACATGGTGGTTGTAACGTATTGTGGATCCTTGGAGATTAAAATTTGAATGTTTGGCATGCTCGAGGATATTGTTTTAAGCCTTCATTATGTTGTGGCCGATGGTGTTTGATTTGCATTGAAAATTTACTTGTAAATTTGGGCCGACATTGTGTATATGTTTTATATTTTATTTTGGCTGACAAATTTTTTGATGTAATTCCATGTTGCGGATATATAAGAGCAATTGTTTGTGCGAAGTTATTGAGTGAAGAAGTGCCATAGAAGAGAAAGTGTGTGATATTGATCTAATCATTCGATTACAAATCAGAGTGTGAAGAAGTTTGAGCGAAGTGTGAAGGAGTATTTTTGTGCCTAACCGGAACTGTAATCAGGCTTTTGTAGAAGTTATTTTCTTAGTTCATACCCTATGGATCTAATATGAATTGTTGTAAGACAATGTGTCTTCTTTGGGAAATGAGCCCTCTTGTATTTGAGAAGTGAGCTCTAGGAAGTGTGCTTGAATGCATGTGCATTCCCATTATTCTTCATTATACTTTTAACAAGGTATAATATTGTGGACTGACATCCATCATGGTTTTTCCCCTAACAAGGTTTCCACGTAAAAAATCTTGGTGTTCTCTGTGTTTCTGATGTGTTGATTGTTTGTAGCTATTGTCATCTATCGCAACCTTTAAAAAGTTTAAATATTTTGCATTTCAACCGGATTCACCCCTCTAAAGTTGTATAGTCCTTGTTTCTTCCAAACAAATGGTATCAAAGCAGGTTCCTCTGAAGATGTTTAAAAGCTTGAGGTGATCTGAGATGGAATCATACAAGAAGAATAGTCCTAGATTCAATGGAACAAACAACTCTATATGGAAAGCCAGAATGGAGTGTCATTTGAGGTGTATTGGTGAACCCTTCTGGAAGATTACAAAGAACAGATATGTTATTCCTCATAATGGTCCTTCCACTCCTGATGAGATTAAAGAGGCTAAGATTAACATCAGGGCTATTGAAGTTTTATTGAGTGCTCTGACGGATTCAGAAATGACAAATGTGATGGATCTGAAGATAGCTCATGAGATCTGAAAGAATCTGGAGACTTTGTATGAAGGAGATGCACTTATGAAGGTCGCTAAGCTACAAAGTTTGAAAGGAAAGTATGAAACTTTGAAGATGGGTGAAGATGAAAATATTTCTTCTTTTATGCAAAGAGTGAATGAACTTGTGATGGGTATTAGATGTGTCAGTGGTACCTTGGATGAACAAGAAATTGTAGCTAAAGTGCTCAGATCATTGCCTCCCTCTTACAAATCAAAGGCTCATGCTATTGAAGAGCTCGGAACAGTAACAAATGTGACATGAGATATGTTGATTGGTAAACTTATTACCTTTGAGTTGAGTGAATTTGGTGATTCTACCACCAAGACTGAATCTGCATTTAAGGCCGCTGTATCCAGAAGAAACAAGTGAAGGTATGATCCAAGAGAGAGTTCTAGAAAGACATTCAAGTATGAGGAAGAGATGAAACAGCTTGAAGATGAAGAAAGAGAGGTAGAATGATCTAGAGGATCTTCGCCAAAAATTGAAGTTTCTCGTTTTTCTCTAGAAATGGCATCATCAGAAAGAGCTTGGAATCCTGACTTCAACGCAACTCGAACAGAGTCAAACGGAGCTACGAAGCTCAAGTTATGCTTGGTCAAACCTTGGTCAACTCTGGGCTCAGGAAAAAAAAAGGTCAAAATTTGACATCGCCAAAAGTGGTCAAAGTTGACATCATTGTGAAGAGCTCATCGAGAGCTTTCCGATGGCATTCATTTTGCGCGAATCAGACTCTGTATGCCCGAGTTACGAGCAGTCAAAGGTCGTGCAAATAAGGTTGACTTTTGACCGTACAGGTGTTGACATCAGTATGATGACGTGGCAATCCATACGATATAGACAGAGACTGGACCAACCATCGGCTGACACATGGCATCTGAGTCAATGAGTACGGACCAACCATCGGCAGACACGTGGCATCCCTGTCCAATTAGCAATTATAGATGGCGAACCAGTCAGCATTGTGTGGTAGATGAGGTGTCATTGTCAGCAAATGATATTGTGCCATGTGGCACCTCCTCGGCGTGCCATGTGGCAATCCACTCACCCCTCCTCTGGCGGTCGGTTGGAAACATGGTTATATTTGTTAATAAAAGGTTTAACGGCCCGCATGGGGCTTGAACCGACAACCACTGGCGAACGAACCCAAGCCATTCACCATTACACCACGCGTCATGAATTTAACTATATACCATGCGCAGTTGTTTTTTTTGTTTGAAAAGTTCTATTTGGGTTTAAAAATGGGTGGCGGGCGGTTGGCCTCCCGACCTCCCCGCCATGTAAAATGATAGTCACCAACAGACCACCGCGTGCCCTCGAGCTATTATAGGAGCTCATTTTGTTTTGTTAAAGTTCAAAAACCGAATACCCTTAATTTCAATAATTCCCTCCAAATGCAAAACAATTAAACCTCCTAAATCCTTTTAAAGGATTAAAAACATAACCTCCTACAACCATAAAAGCCCTAATGTGAAATTTGAAGGGCTCAAATAATACATAGGAGATTAATTATGATTTTTATATGTAAATGGGGGGATTTTCAAATATTTTACTATGTAAAGGGGATTTTGGATTATTTTTCTATATCATTTGGTTACACACCAAATTGAGTAATTTTTTTATATAAAAGGGGGTAGTGTAGGATGGGAAAAGCTAAGTGGTGATGAGAGAAGAAGATTCCTTGGAGAAATTTTGCTCGATTTTTGTGCTATTCAGGAGGTTGCTCTTGCGCACTTTGAAGGAGGGCTTGTCAAATTTCTTTGTAAACCAAGGGGAGATTATGCTAACATGTTGTACTGATTTTCTAGAGAAGTAATCGGATAGGTCCACTCATTGGAGAGGGGCCCGGAGACGTAGTTATTTTTACGACGAACTCCGTTATCAACTTTTTTTGCATCTCTCTCTCTTTCTCTCATTTTGTTTTCATCACTTTGTTATTTCCATTATTTTCATTTATGTTCGTGTGTTAATTCTATTGAATTAAGTTGGATTTAAAATTGTAATTGTTAAGCATCCTTAAAGAAATTGTCATAGATCTGTAAAAAAAATCATAGAAGAGTTGGAAGCACTGATTGTGAAGAAACAAGGTAGAGGACAAGGTAAGTATAAAGGAAAGTTTCCTATTAAATGTTTCTCTTGTAGTAATATAGGTCATTTTGCTTCAAGGTGTCCTGAAAGAGTTCCTAGGTCTAAGCCTAATAAACCTAGATTTCAAAAGAAATGCTATTATGTTGAAGAAGGTGTGACTGATGAAGAATCTGATGAAGAAAATGGAAATGAAGATGAATGGGTTTTCATTGCTATCAAGTAAAATGGTCTGATGGCTACTGAATCTGCTAAAGTTGAGAAAGCTCTTGCAACCTGAATTGAAGAAAAGGATGAGTAGGTTATTGACAACAGATGCTCACATCATATGACTGGTGACAAAATAAAATCTGTAAGTCTAGAGAAATATGACGGTGGGGTTGTAAGATTCAGAGATAACAATGTCGGTGTGATTCATGGAAGAGGATCTATTTGTTTTGGTGGTAAACATAACATTGATGATGTCCTTTATGTTGAAGGCTTGAAGCATAACCTATTGAGTGTTGGACAGATGGTGGACAAGGGTTACGATCTTCAGTTCAAAGATGGAAGATGCAGGATACTTGGAAGCTCTAGAAATGTAATTGCTTCAAGTACAAAGACAAGAGGTAATATTTTTCACCTGAGTGTTGCTAATGAATTTTTTTTAATTGCTCAAGTAGATGAAAGTTGGTTATGGCATAGGAGGTTGTGTCATGTGAATTTTAATAACATTTTCAAGGTAAGCCCCACTCAAGCACTAAGAGATCTACCTAAGCTAGTGAAACCTACTAACACAACATGCAAGGAATGTCAGATGGGAAAATAGACTAGAGTTTCTTTTTGGAGAAAATAGCATCATTCTAATGGAGTACTGGAGCTAGTGCATACTGATATGTGCGGTCCATCCAGAATTAGAAGTCTACAAGGAGAAAAGTACTTTATGTTGCTTATTGATGACTACTCTAGGATGATATGGGTTGCTTTCTTAAGAGAAAAATGTGAACCATTAGAGAAGTTCAAAAGTTTCAAAGTTATGGTAGAGAATGAGACTGGTCTTAAGATCAAATGCCTAAGGTCAAACAGAGGTGGTGAGTTCACCTCCCGGGAGTTCAATTCTTTTTGTGAAGAGCATGGAATCAAAAGACAGTTATCTTCTCCCCAAACCCCTCAATAGAATGGAGTTGTAGAGAGAAAGAACATAACAATTCTGGATGTTGCTAGAACAATGATGTTGGAAGGAAATGTGCCTCACGTCTATTGGAGAGAAGTTGTAGGCACTGTTGTGTACACTCTAAACCGAGTAAACGTCAATGGTATTTCCGATAAGACTCCTTTTGAGTTGTAGTTTGGTTATAAGCCTACTGTTAAATATTTCATGATCTTTGGAAGCAAGTGTTATATTAAGAGAGATGAGGACATAGGAAATTTTGATGCAAGGAGTGATGAAGGAATCTTTCTAGGTTACTCTACTAAAACCAAGGCCTACTAGTGCTATAATAGAAGATTGAGAAAAATGGTTGAAAGTGCAAATGTTAGAGTTGATGAGAACTCTGCTAGATCATCCAGATACTGTCGATATGATTCAAATGACCAAAAAGATAGTACAAACAAAAGGAAGAATGCTCAGACACATAATCAAGTTCAAATTGTTCTGGTAAATCAAGTAAGTCATGAAGGAGAGACAAGTGGAAGTGCAGAAGAAAGAAAAAAAGAACCTGAAGTGCGAGAGAATCCTAAAATTCTGAGGTATGTGAAGCTAAATCATTTTGAAGATCAAATTATAGGAGAAAATAATAAAGGTGTGTAGACTAGAAGAAGGATTGCATAAGAGTATTGTCTTATTTCCAAGACTGAGCCTAACAATGTCAATGAAGCTTGTAATGATGAACACTGGATGGAAGCTATGAAGGAAGAACTGATGCAGATTGAAAAGAATGATACATGGATTCTTGTTCCCAGACCTAAATATAAAAATGTGATTGGTACTAAATGGGTCTTTCGAAATAAGTTGAATGAGCAAGGTGAAGTGATTCAAAATAAAGCAAGACTGGTATGTAAAGGGTATTCACAAATGGAAGGTATTGATTTTGAAGAAACATTTTCCCCTGTTGCCAAAATTGAAGCTGTAAGATTATTTCTTGCTTATGCTGCATATAAGAACTACAAAGTCTATCAAATGGATGTGAAGTCAGCCTTTCTAAATCATGAGTTAGAAGAAGAGTTATATGTTGAACAGATGGATGGATTTCAACTGACTGATAAGGAAGACATGGTTTTCTGATTGAAGAAAGCTCTATATGGACTCAAGCAATCCCCTAGAGCTTGGTATGCTAGACTAGATAAATACTTACTAAAGCTTGGATTCAATAAAGGTACTGCTGACAGCAACTTGTACTTTAAGTTGGATCATGATAAAGAGATTATTAGTGAAGTCTTTGTTGATGGCATTATTTTTGGAGGTGATGATGATCTGTGTATGAAGTTTTTTGATGAAATGAAAAGTGAATTTGAAATGAGTATGATTGGAGAGATGAAATTCTTTCTGATATTGCAAGTCACTCAGTTAGACAATGGGATTTTCATATCTTAGTCCAAATATGTGAGAGAGTTGTTGAAGAAGTTTGGCATGGAAGACTCAAATCTTGTTGGTACACCCATGGTAACCTGATGCAAGTTAACACAAAATGATGATTCTCCTAAGGAAAATCAAACAAGATATAGGTCAATTATTGGCGGATTGCTCTACTTAACTCAAACCAGACCAAACATCATGAATGTTGTGTGTATGGTTGCTAGATATCAAGTTGATCCGAAATAATCTCATGTGACTGTTGTAAAGAGAATTTTTAGATACCTGAAAGGAACAGTTGATTTTGGGCTTTGGTATCCTAAAGATGATGATCTTACCTTGAGTTCCTATACTGATGTGGATTGGGCAAGAGATGTAGATGACAGGAAAAGCACTAGTGGTGGTGTCTTCTTCCTAGGGAAGAATCTAGTGTCTTGGTTGAGTAAAAAGCAGAATTCCATATCCCTATCTACTGCTGAGGCAGAGTATATTGTTGTTGCAAATAATTTTTCTCAAGTTTTGTGGATGAAATAGATGCTAAAAGATATCAGAGTAGTATATGATGATCCTATTTTCATATACTATGATAACTCAAGTGCAATAGACATATTGAAGAATCTAGTGCTACACTCTAAGACCAAGCATATATCAATCAAGTTTCACTTCTTGAGGGAGAAAGTGAGTGAGAAAGAATTCAGATTGGAGTATGTTCCTACCAAAGAATAGATTGCAGACATTTTCACCAAGCCGTTTCCAAAGGATACTTTTGAGTATCTCAGAGGGATGCTAGGGGTGATTACCCCTCCTGATAAGAACTAGATATGCATTTACATGCAACAATTTGTGTGCTTCATAGCTATATTTTGATTTGCATTGATGATTTTGTGGCTGCTACTCAGGGGGAGTAGTCATATGTGAAGATATGTGGTTCAAAGCTTGTATGTGGAAAGATAATGCTTATCTTTTCCATTGATGTCAAAAGGGGAGAAGAGCAATGTGAAAAATAGCATGAGCAGAAGATTCAGAATCTAAGGGGGAGTAAGTGATGATTGAGAGTTGCGTTGATGGTGTTTTTCACATCATGGCTTGCCATCAATGCCAAAGGGGGAGATTGTTGGATGTTGTGGTTGTGTTTTTGATATGTGGTTGTCATTAATGTCAACACTATTATCATTGATGTATTGTAGGATGTATATGTCGAGGATATTGAGAAAATTGTTAAAGAAAGAGTTGCAGGTTGACAGTGGAATAGTGAAGGTCATGAAGGTGTCTTGCTCAGTACGTTGATGATCAGTCACAGTGGACTAAATCTTTTATTGCTAGTGTATCTAGTTTATCCACCGAAAGTTTCAGATGTCTGCGTGAAGATTTAATCGTGTTATGAACAGTTGTGTTCTGACAATTTTTTTGTGGCTTCAATTAGTGTTCCTGATTGAATTTTATGTGATTCTAATAATTTCAGTTGTTGTGGATGTTCTCTAATGATTCTAGATCATGCTCTATCTTTATTGCACGTCCACATTGATCAGTGTGCTCGTGGTCAGTGATTTTTCTCTTGTGTGTTTGGGTTTTTATGTTCTTGGCCGACATGGTGGTTGTAACGTATTGTGGATCCTTGGAAATTAAAATTTGAATTTTTGGTGCACTTGAGGATATTTTTTTAAGTCTTCATTATGTTGTGGCCGACGATGTTTGATTCGCATTGAAAATTTACTTCTAAATTTGAGCAAACATTGTGTATATGATTTATATTTTATTTTGGCCAACAAAGTTGTTTATGTAATTCCATGTTGTGAATATATAAGAGCAGTTGTTTGTGCGAAGTTATTGAGCGAAGAAGTTCCAGAGAAGAGAAAGTGTGTGAATAGTGATCTAATCATCTGATTGTAGAGCAGAGTGTGAAGAAGTTTGAGCGAAGTGTGAAGGAGTATTTTTGTGCCTAACCGGAAATGTAATCAGACTTTTGTAGAAGCAATTTTCTCAGTTCATACCCTGTGGATCTAATTTGAATTGCTATAAGACAGTGTGTCTTCCTTGGGCAATGAGCCCTCTTATATTTAAGCAATGAGCTCTAGGCACTGTGCCTGAATGCATGTGCATTCCCATTATTCTTCATTATACTTTTAACAGGGTATAATATTGTGTACTGACATCCACCATGGTTTTTCCCCTAACAGGGTTTCCACGTAAAAAATCTTGGTGTTCTGTGTGTTTCTGATGTGCTAATTGTTTGTGGTTTATTGTTCAGTCATCAGATCTGAGATTAAGTTAAGTTTGAAAAGTATAAATATTTTGTGACAACTGATTCACCCCCCCTCTCAGTTGTTTGTCCTTGTTTTTCCAACACCGAGAATCTCTAGTTTTGCATACCAGTACTCTTATCAGTTGAGCAATGGAGTCAGGACTTATTTCCTAATTCACCTAATAATTGGAGTTCACCTATTTATTGGGGCTCACCTATTATTCACCTATAACAAGACTACCTAAGAAATCACTTAAAACACGATGATACTTCACAGAACGGGGAAACACATAACAACATGAGGATAAAGAAAAATAAAATTATTTTACAAAGAACTCACCCCATCCCTAAAGGTACAAAATGTTTTAGGTATTTTCTGCTTCATGGCAGCACAAAGAGCCTCCCATCAATGATGCTTCTAACTGAAAGTATTTACTTCTCTTCTGATGGGAATTGCAGGAGACAATCCCTCTGGGATGAAGATTCTCATGTATTCATATATCCAAGCAAAATTACTCTGAAAAAAGTTAGAATATGATGCAAATGGTAAAGTTGATACTCTTGAGGCATTAGTTATATTGTAGTCTATCCTCAAGATGTTGAACTCTTCAAACCAATCAATTGAGTTCCAAACTCGATTTCTATAATGTCGTAGGTGATCTTTTCTGACCTAGAAATATCCTTTGACTGGCTTGTCGATCAGCTCTAGATCACCTTTACCACATAGGAATTTGATTTTCATGTCTTTGGAATCTTTGAGGCCTAATAAAATCACCTCTTTCTCAACTTCAGTGGATTCCAATTGCACAGATGAGTGCAACTGTCCTTTAGGGGAGGTGATCACTTCCCCTACTTCTGAAACTATTGTAGTGGAACAACCTCCATCAAACTATGTTGTCCATGACCTTGTGTCTTTTGTCAGTCTCCTTTCAAAACAAGCAATGTTTTGATCTTTAGTTTCTACCTCTAGCAGAGTCACATAATTACCGGGACCCGTTTCAGGTTTCGCTCCTACTGGAACAGATGACTTGAGCACAAATTTCTTTTTTACAACATTGAGAATTTTATCTATTTTTTCTAGATGATCCTGAAGATATTCCAGTTGGGAGATTTGTACCTTAGTCTTCATCATGGAAGCTATGATGTCAAAATTTTCTAAAGATGGATCTTGAGCAACTAGCATAGCATTCTTCTGTGAAGATCTAGGATTGGAAGTGGAAGGCACCTCTTCACCCTTTTCATTTGATTTCTATCTTTCTTCCTCTTCTTTTTGTGCTTT